>WNHD01000873.1:0-34592 GCA_011057455.1 Ganaspis sp. Gsp50
CCCTCTTTTATTTAAAATCAAAATTGTTATTCGCGATAGTCATTTGTTTAAACTTAGTCTAGCGTTTTGCCATGACAACCTTCCGTTGCTATGGAAAATAAATAAACGAATATCTCTTCAATTTATGTCAATCTTTAACCGACAGTCATACAGATCAGATGTGAAAAGTTTATTTGTGCAATTGTGTTCCTTCTTCGGATTCCTGTTTCGTTTCCTTTCCAGTTTCCCGCCTATCATTTTGGGAATTTATTAAATTATTCCGGTAAGACTTTATTAATTATTTGGTTAAAATTGATTATTCCAAAACGAATTTACATTGATTTCAGGATTGTGATCTTTTATTTTAATGAATTCCCTTTTACCGTTCAACTTATTAGTTTCATTTAATTAATTATAATATTGATACTTAATTTAGTAATGTTCCAACCTTAATTGTAAAACCCTAAACCTTATTTTATAATCCAAACATTTAATTATGATCCAGTCAATCACCCTTAATTAATGAAATTGTTGATTTTGTGTGAATCCTTTTTCTTCCCTTATTATTGTGAATCGCTGATCCCCATTTATTTAATTTTTAATTGAATAGGTGTCACCAAGTCTTGAAATTAAAGATTCTTAACTTATTTCTCGGTTAATTTTGTATTTCATTCGTAACTCTGTAATCTAACCAAAGCAAATTGTTAAATAAATTCTGTTGTTATAAAATTTTATCTTAATGAATTAATACATTTAATCTTTTCAAAGCAAATCTTGAACCACCCCCTCTGCCATTACCCAGATTTGGGACTGTGCTAGTCGAGAAAAATCGTTTAAGGAGGATAATTTTAAGTTTAAATAATTTGATTTTGAATATTTAATTTAAATCTAGCTTTTTTTCTAAATTTGTATTGAGATTTCATTTGGAATATATCCTCATTTATTCTTTGAGTCTTCTATTTTAGTCTAAATAGCTTAATTTGAGCTTCCTATTTTGGTTGTCAATCTTTTGTCCATTATACGTATTTATTTTATTTACTTTTAAAGAAAATGATCCAAGGAAGATCTGGCGCCCACTTATTTTGATTGCTTTGTTAATCCTCCGAGTGTAATCGAACTTATTTTGAAACCAAATTTTATTCGATTACAATGTGAATTTATATTTTACCGTTTAATGCTTACAATTAGAAGGGAATATATCACTGGACACATTGAGTCGACAAAGTTTATTTCAAGAAGAGGTTCTTATACAATTTCTGCCTTAGTTAGCTAAGATTGGTTGGATTTAAAAACTACTTAAAGTACAATTCTTATATAAAATATATTAACAATTGTTTAAATGTTAAATTATAATTTCTAAACTGTTACATATTGAATACGAATTTAAAAAAAATATTTTATGAAATAATTATTTAATTATTTATATGATTATTTTATAAAAATATTTGAGTTCACTTCTCTTTTAGACCTTTAAAAAATTACTATTTTAGTCAGAAAGATGGATATTTTGAATATTTTAAGTTGGATTTGAGATTTTTAATAAGTAAAAACATGTGAGCAGCTAAAGTCAGCCATATTTTGTAAATTTTAAAGAAATATAAATACATAAATCAAATAACAAGTTTCAATCAAAGATAATTTTTTGGGAATTTTGACCACATTGGATTCGCAATTTTTAATTTCACTTTCATTAAATATTTGTATTCAGTGACCCCAAAAACCCCCGGATAAAAAGTCTCAAGTGAATTCGATCATTTTTTTGAAAATTTCTCGACCATATTGAATCCGCCATTTTGAGTTTTACAAATCCGACTTCATATTTGTATTTAGTAACCCCAAAAATTTGAAATTACCAAGTTTTATGTAAATAGGTTAAATTGAAAGTTTTTCATTTTGTAAATTAACACTTTTGAAGCAGTTAATATTTTTACATGTATGGTACATTATGTATAGAATGATATATGTTGCATTATTATATTTTATACCAATTTTTAATAGTACTTTTTAAATCCTTCAATATTGTACAGTTCTGATTAGTTTTTATTAGCCTCTTGTTAATAAGCGATGCCTGTTTACATTTACCCCAAATTTCTGGGGTAACTGTAAACAACGGGGGTAAATATAAACAGTCAGTTATAAACGATTCCAGCTCGCATAAAGTTTTTGTTACCCCATGAAATTGTTCTAGGTAAGTGAAATAACAACTTAATGCAAAAAGAAACCAAAAGTATTATCTAAAAATGGAAAAAGATTGAATTAAAGAAGTTAGAAAAACTGTTTACATTTACCCCAGTTGACCCTAGATAAGTCTGTAAATAATTTTAAAAATGCCATATGCAAAAGAGAATCAATAAAAGTTGTTCCAGACGTACCGTGACTTGTAACCATTTTTATCATTTTCCTAAGAAATGATATAGTTAATAGTTCAATATTCAAAAGAGTTTACAATAAAACTCTGATTAGTTGCTTTTCTCGAAGTGTGTCGAGCTCATTGTATGCGTTTGAATGTTAGGTTTACTTGCAAATTTATGACATGTTGTTTGTCACAGGGGCACATTTATGGTTGGGTGAGAGATCACCGAGTACATCACAAATTCGTTGATACTGATGCTGATCCACACAACTCCAAGAGAGGCTTTTTCTTTTCCCACATGGGATGGTTGATGGTTAGAAAGCATCCCGATGTCAAAAGGAAAGGCGCTACTGTCGACATCAGTGACCTCAAAAAGGATCCTGTTGTGATGTTTCAAAAAAAGTGAGCGAAATTTGCAAGCATTATATAATGATAAGCTTGTTGAATATTGGGATGAAGACTATGTGTAAATTGCGTTTTGGATATGGATGTTATGATATGTCTAGAACATTTGTAAAAGGATTTATGAATAGTAGCACCATTTCTAAATAGTTATGGATATAGTTGTAAATGTTATGGATAGTTCTAAATGTTATGGATAATTCTAAATGCTATGGATAGTTCTACATGTTAAGGATAGTTCAAAATTGTTTTAAATAGGTCCAAATGTTTGGGATAGTTTTAAACGTTACGGATAATTCTAAATGATATGGATAGTTCTGAATATTATGAATAATCCTAAATATTACGACTGATGCTAGTACTATTTGTAAATGATGTTGTGGATGGTCTTAGTACCATTTGTAGATGTGTTAGTACCATTTGTAGTTGTGTTAGTACCATTTGTAGATGTGTTAGTACCATTTTTAGATGTGTTAATACCAATTGTAGATATGTTGGTACCATTTGTAGATAGGTTGGTACCATTTGTAGATATGTTGGTACCATTTGTAGATGTATTAGTACCATTTGTAAACGGCATTATGGATGATATTAGAACCATCTGTAGATGACACAGCAGATGGTTCTACAGTATGTATCGTGTTATGGATAGTGCTAGTACCATCTATAGATTGTGTTACGGATGGTGTGACTACCATCTATAGATTGTGTAACGGATGGTACATGGATGGTGTTAAAAATGGTGCTAGTACCATCTACAACTGGTACTACGGATTATGGCAGTACCATGAACAACATGATGTAGGAACAGCAGTACATACGAACATGAATGATGACAGTTACATCTACAGATGGTATAACAATGACATTACTATCCTCTGTAGATAGTAAACAGTGGTGCCACTAACGTCCATTATTATTAAAGCAAATGATAACATGCAAAATGCATGTCCATTATCAACAAATAATTGTACAATGCCTGGAACACCATCTCAACTGCTAACAAACTTAATTTTTTCTCAGATACTACTTCCCAATGGTAGGAATTTTCTGTTTCACAATACCTTCAATGGTCATTCACTATGTATGTGGAGAATCATGGTTTGATGCCTACCACATGTCATGTTCTAAATTCCTATGGAGCACCCACTTAACGTGGCTCATCAACTCTGGTGCTCACATGTGGGGTGCAAGACCATACGATCAGTAAGTTTGTAACTCCTCATATCACTTTTTGCTTCCATCAGTTTAAATAATTCAATTTACCTAATTACCATTCATTTACCAAATGTAATTACAATTTAATCACCCAAAACAATTATCCAACACGATTACAATACAATTGTCCAATGCGAATACAATGAAATTACTCACTGCGATTACGAAAATGACGCTAGTGGAAAATTATCATTGCAATTAAAGATAAAATTCTGCATCTTTAATTCTAGAACTATGACAGCCAGGAACAATCTTGCGTTGGCAGTAGCTGTTGTGGGAGAAGGATGGCACAACTACCACCACGTATTCCCTTGGGATTATAAGTCATCAGAGTTGGGTAATTACAAAACCAACACACCAACAGCATTCATCGATTTTTTCGCGTGGTTGGGACTTGCTTATGATCTCAAGACCGTTCCATCCAGCATGATTAACAAACGAGCGCTCAGAACTGGCGATGGTTCTAGGAAAAGTCAACTGATCGACGACAACAAAGCAGAACTGACCGATGACACAGTGTGGGGTTGGGATGATAAAGACATGAACGAGGATGACAAAAAGTTAGCTCTAATTCTTAACAAGGAACTTTAGTCTTCCTTTCGATAATTATCGACTATTTCATTAAATCCATAAGAAGTTTCACGTATTTATGATTTTTCACGTTACTTTAAGAATTACTTTAATGCTTTTCTTATTCTAAACCATACATTTGGAAAATTCCAAAGTATCATGTAAGCGAATTTTTCACTCATAGTAATTTTATTCCAGGATTCTTGTACTTTTAGCGAAATTAATGTTCAATCGCAATTCAAGTAACCAAGTGCAAATTCAATTTCGTAATTCTAACCAAACATTTTTTTAACAACCATTTTTTCAGTTAGCTTAACCACCCATTCAGTTAGTTTAACCTTCCATTTCAATTTCCAACTTATCTCAAATTCCATTTAGTTCAAGAATACAATTTTGCTTTAAACGTACAATTTTCGTGAGATAGATGAGTTCATGTGGAATCAAAATATTTTAATAAAATAGAGCACACTGGGGTAAAAATACCTATCTAATAAATATCACAAGGTAAAATATAAGAGAAATTCGACAACTGTCGAAATCAAAGTAGACGTAATTATAATTTTTAACATTTATTATTAATAGTTAAAAATGTAACGTAAAAGCTGTGAGGTTGCTTCTAGAATCAATAAACAGTAGGCAACACAAGCAAATTACAATTTTTTTTATTGTACCCATTATTTTCCATTTCGCATAATGGTGATTGATAAACTATGCCTTTAATTACCATATGCAAAATTAGTAGGCTATTTATTACATGTAGCGAAAATTGATATTTCTTGCGCTTCATTGTATATTTAATAAACCCAAGATTTATTGAATGCAGAGGTTTCAAGTTCCGTGATTAAAAAAATCTTAAAACAAATGTGTCTTCAAATTCATGTCACCTTTCCAAAAACCTTTGTTCTTATTCCTTTTATAGTTTTTTTTAAACAAGTTTGGTCCCTTTGTATGGGACTCAATCAATTATTGTAGCGTAGTGTTATTCCCTTGTATTATTATTATTATTATTATTATTATTATTATTATTATTATTATTATTATTATTATTATTATTATTATTATTATTATTATTACTATTATTATCCTTGTCATTGCTCATATTGTTCTCCTTCTTATTCTCATAACTAAAATTATTTTTATTCAAAAAAAGAATGAATACTAGAAACACAAAACATTTTTGGTGGCAGCGGCGGGATGTCATCTTTTACTAAAATGTCTAAAATTTGCATTATTATTATTATTATTCTACTTCTTTTCATTCTTCACATTGTATTGCTTTCCTGCTTAGAATTAAAAATATAATTATTATTATACAAAAAAAAAAACAATGAATATTAAGAACACAAAAATCGAAAGTTTTTGGTGGCAGCAGTGGGATGCCATTTTTTACTAAAATTGCCATGATTACTTGAATGGTTTTAAACAAATTTTCATATTGAAATTCTCATATTTTATGCAATGAAATATGTATAAATATAAAAATTTATGTTAAGATATTAATATTTGTCACGAGAACAGTAACGAAAGAAGACTAGAAGAATAAATTCATACACTTAGAGCGAAATTTATACGCAGTGCTTTACGTGAATCTCGCATAATCATGACGCCTCTAAGATTACAAAATAAGGGAGAAACTTGGACGGATTCGCCTTTGCCCGGTGAAATTGACCCGTTTTGACTAGCTTTTGACCCTTGAACCTTAGTAAAGCTAGGGAAGCTTTGGTACCTCGTATCCAATTGCTCGAATTCGACGCTTTGACGCTCGTAAGATTAACGAACGATCTGCTATTTCTCTCGAAACTGAATTCCTCCTTTGTATCGAACTTCCGATCCCTCAAGGAGAAAAGTTCCACTTCCAACTTTTCCACCTGAGACGAACGTCAGTGACGATTTCAAAGCGACTGAATCTTCATTACAATTGGCTGAATCCAAATCAGCGGATTCATGAGGTTGTGATTTCGCATTAATATTAATTAGATGGTTGAATGTAACGATCACCGGGAGTTAAGGATTTCGCATTAAAAAAAGAAAACAGTCTTTCAAAATGTGATTATAAAAAATAGGCGGAGATCTGTGCATAGTAGTCAGTCCTGTTGAATTATTTGTTCTATTTACAAAAATAAACTCTAAAATAATTGAAGTCTAGAGGACATCTAGAGGTTTAAGAAAAGGTTGAAAATGAACCTAAGAATTTCTGTTCCTGGTTATATTAATATACAGTTAATAATATATAGTTAATGTGAAAAAAGAAAAGAAAAAGCAAAAGAAGAGAAAGGATGAGGAAGAAAGGAAGAGGGAGAAAGGGAAAAGAGAAATCAGAGAAGAAAGTAGTTGCAGTTAAAATAAAATAACCATAATAAGACAACAGTAAGTTGGGAAACAGTCTGTTAATAATAGAAATTTAGTTCGAAACTTGGAATTCGAGGAAGGAAAGCGAGATTTTCGCATCGATGGTTAAGGATTCGAAGCAGAAGACGATTTCGTGTCAAATGCATGGTGCCGGAGGTGCTTACGATGATTACGGTTCCTTAAGGTCGTATGTGCCGCGGCATGTTCCATGGGAATGTGTTGGCACTGAGCATAATTTAACACGATACGTTGGGGTTGTGCTAACTTGCTTAGCGTAACCTCAAATACTACTGTAGGCGTGCAAGCTGGCGCTGCTAGAGAAATTTCCGCGGCATTACTAAATCGACGACGTTTTCGTCGACGTTACACTCCATTAAGGGTGAACGAAGATACTAATTTTCCACGATAATTTAATCAACATCAGTCTCAATAAACAGCTAAATCGCAAATAAATCATTAACTCTCAGTTATTAAAACAATTTCATAAATCTACCATTTGTTTTTCTACAAATAAATTTTGCTGATCAACATTTACTGCTCATTACTTAATCAGGAATTACAGAAAAATAAAACTGCAATAATAACAAAAATGGCTAAATAAAATGGCAAAAAAAAGTAATTTCAAGGATCGTATTATCGTAAACTGAATAGAAAATTAAATAATCTTGATTGAAAGGTCGAAATCATGTCTACATGTTTCTAACAAGTAACACTACCCAAGTGTAACACCGGGATTGACCTATGAAATTCTTTTACAAAAACGAAAAATATTTGATACGTATTTTTTCTTATCGGCAGACATGATGGTTTTAGGGACAAAAGGGGGATGGGGGTTGAAGTTTTTGATTTTGATTAAATATCACATGAAACTTATTCGCATACCAATGGATTATTTTAAGCAAATGAACACAGGGATAATTTTTAGGTGTTAGAGATCAATTATTATTGAAAAACAAACATTTATTTATTGATAAAACAAACATTATTAAACAATCTGTTCAAAAATGTTAAAAACGAAAAATGAAAAAAAGCCATTTGATTCAATGAAACGAATGAGATCAAGTCCATATCTTAAAATTTATTTTAAAACTTTCATTTTGTTATAAAATTGTGGTAACATATTTTTTTAAACATGGTAATCTGTGCAATGGTGAGGAGCGTTTTCAAACTTGGGGTCAAAGAAAAGTTTGAAACACATACACTTTTTACACCAAGCACATCTAAGAAACGTAACTTCATCACAGAGCTCACAAGTTGAATCACAATTCAGGAAGCAATAACGAACTGGATTTTCACATTTAGGAGGTTTTCCAGAGGTGTAACCACTTTTATACCATGAATATTTGAAAAGGTTGATAAACCTAGGAGATGACAATTGATTGTGAGTTAAAGATTGCAGTTTTAAAATGTTATTTCTAACATGTATGTTAACATCAAAATTGTACGAAATTACAGAATCTGAAAAATGTTTTACGAAATTTTTCCAGGGCCCAAATCCGTAAACATCTAAAGACTGTATTATACCTGTTGTTTCTGTAGGAATTGTGAAAATGTTTACATTTTTCCCATCAGTGTCGATATTTATAAAGTTCTTTTTGGTTTGCCCGGTCCAGAAATCTAAACAAAGTATCGATTGTTCATCAACAACAGGTAAATATACATTTCTGTACCATTGGGCAGCTAGATCGGACGATAATTTTCCGGATGTCGAACACAACACTATTGTCTGCTTTGTAGAAATTGTAAATTGAAATTTTTAAAATTTAGCCAAGTAACCTGCAATAAAGTAATAAAAATTATATAAAAAGTAAAAATCAAGTTACAGTATTCTCTAGTGGTTCGCGTAAAGGTCTCCTAGGATAAAAGGAATAAATCTAAATAGAATTGTCATCATAAAATTGAAAATAAAGTTTAGTGAATTCAGAAGTAAGTCACAATAAAGTGTAAGGTCGAAGTTTGTCTTTGAAGCAATTTTTGTCGTTCGAAAGAGCTTTAATTTCTGCGAACTATTGGCAAGATCTTTGAGGGGTATTTTCAAGTTTGATAGATATGAATGTAAAGCGCTGAATGTAACATGAGAGGGTAGATATCTAGAGGACAAAAACCACGGCCTTGTAATCTCATGGTCGGAAAAGGAGAGGAATGAGCGAACGACTATATCCTAGAGGATGTGAAGGCGTCCTCCTGGGTTATAGTAGCTATAGTGGGTTCGTAGGGCGCTCTGGGGCCTATAATCATGCGTCTTGATTAGTGCTTCGCGCTCAGTGATCATCCCCAGTCTCTAATGCTTCTCTGAGCTCTAGTTCTCTCTAGTCTCGTCTCCTTCGTAGACCACACTTACTAATATTCCTAGCCTACGCCGTCTAACGGCTGATTTCAATTACAATGCTATTAATTCCACTAGACAAAACTTCTTGACTCAGCCGCAAATTATAATCCCATCAATAAAAACCATTTAATATATTACTGAAAAACCACTTAATTATCAAAATTGTAAATTAAATTGTAAACTTTCAATTACCATTCACGAAAATTCTATTCTTCCAAACATTGTATCAATTACAACCATAAAACAAGACAACTGAAGCTGAACGATAAAACCCCTTCTGGATAAATGGGTCAGAAACTATCACTTCTTTCCGAACCATGTAACTCGATCGAGCGCCAAATTGGGCCTTCGTTCAAGTGCCGCATTTATCTTCTTCTGTTCCTCTCAGTAAGAAATTAAAATACGGATGCAGGAAAACGGAGATATTAGAGGCAGAGGGGATTTTATTTTCGACCTGCCGGATAGCGGGATTCTTCCAGGGTTTTACTGGCATCATAAACCAAGAGTATATAAACGAAGTCAGTCAATAAGAGATGGGCCAGCAGGCGGCTTTACTACGACTCTCGTTTTCATGGCGGATAAAGTTACGACTTATTAAAAAAAAGTGTCTCCTTTACCGCCACCGAGAGTGGCACGTTCAAGGTGATCAAAATGGAACTTAAACTTTACCATCTGCTCTTCCAAGTTTATAAACACAAACAAAACTTTTCAGCTTACGAAAGAATTGAACGATGGAAATAATTGTCTGATATCACGAAAAGAAATATCACAGAAAGTGAAAATAAGACAAAAGCAATTATCGTTAAATCTCGGAGTGTAACATAATTCCAGATAGTCGCAAACTCGGTGAGCGGATGGGTGAGTAGATAACGTGACACCACCTAGGTGTGGAATTCAAAGCGATAGATATTGCCCGGATCTTAGTGGCCGATTCACACCATAGAATCCGTGAGGTATCCGCGGACCTTGGGCATCTCGGTTGGTTCGTACGTCCGGGGTAGAATGGTGAGATAAACCAGTGCTGCAGAATGGGATGAATAATGAAGTGACTCGCGCCTCGACCGGAAGGGCAGGTCGGCCCGGCCCAAGACCAGTGCTAACCTCGAGATTAGCCTTGAGTTATGGCGTTAAGATCACATCTAATTGTATCAGTGTTATACCTCCCGGTTATCTATCCATCCATCTGTGCTCCTTCTCGTCCTTTACAGACTCTCCAACCTGCTTACTCAGCTTTCCTTCCCTCGCTTCCACGCCATTGAACTTAATCTAAAACCCCATCCCTACATCATCAAAGATTTTACTAATAACTCCTCAATTCAATCGGGATCATCACACGTTAGGGGGAAATTCTCTTTTAATTGTGCCAACAGAAACTCGAAGACCATGACTAGGAAAAGCAGTTTCATTTGTTCTTAAGAATTGACTACTTGTCCACGAATGTTACCTCTATTAGTTTCAATTCTTTTGATAACTTCTAAATGAGAACAATCAGTTAATTTATTCCTTAATTTCTTTGTTGAATTGAGTCCAATTGTTAATTTGTCGAATAAAGTCAACGACTTCTGGAACGTGTAATCCACCTGGACAGTCTTATTGCGATTCAGCTAATAATAATTGTATATTTCTAAAAACGCAGCTTGAGACCATTGCTACGATAAGGATGAAAAAGTGTTTAAACGAAAGTAAGTTTAAATGAAAAAGCAGGGATGTTTTTAAAGTCTGGAAGGATTTTTCGCTTCCTCGCCGATATTCACGTCAGGTGGAACGAAGCGAGGTAAATGAGATGACAGGTAAGTAGGTGGATTTCACGAGCGCAATGGCGTATTTACCGAGATAAGCGGGCGAATCTCACTATCTCTAGGCTTACTTTTAATTCCATTAAGTGGCGGCCTCCGGCTTACTTCTTCCTTCTCCCGTTCCTTTAATTCTTATTCTCCCCGGCATTTCTCATGCGCTCTTAAGTTAACTCTTAACTTCGCTTCGGTCTGGAACCCAATGACTAACCCTTTGAGGACGCAGTTATCCCAGAAAACCATCTCCGACGAAACTGAGATCAGCTCAGCTGGCATTTAACCAAAATCTTAATGAGGACTGGCATCAGCTCTCCTTTCCACAATAGCTAACGGCAATAGGATAAACGTAGCCGTGACGCGATTAAATAAGGACAAATATCCCCCTGATTAGTGATCTTGATAAATCACCCGGGGAAAGGGATCTAGGACCAATCTCATTTGTTAATTAATATTAATGGAAGAACCGGGTCAATAACTCAAGTGCTGAATATCATAACAACAAGAATAATTTTTATCTGTGACTGTGAAATTTCTTGAACAATATAAACGATCAAGGCTTCGAAGTCATGGAAATGAACGAGATTTAACTTTAAAGACAATTCTAACGATTGAAATCTGGAGATTGTTATAGAATAAATACTTCTGACTAATAAAGGAACAAAAGATCGAATATCTAGTTCATTTTATTGAAATGCCGGTTGTAGGTTTTTGTCTTCTTATTATGAGTCACGAATTTGAAATATACAAAAAACAGTTTAGCAATATCTAAATCATTCATTGCATCACAATTCTGTTAGGAATAGAAAAATTTCTACGTTTTGGATTAACATAATTCAAAAAGTATTTCGAATTAGAATGAATCCGGTTCTAATTAAAAAATTTCAATTAAATCACTCAAGGTTTCTTAAATTCGCTTCATTTTAATAACTAATTCTAGAACATTGTTTACCAAAATTTGAGACATTGAAGGAAAATTCACCTATGAAAACACTGTGGAGTGATGAACTTTTGCTACCTGTGGCTTCTGCCAGTTTTCGTGAGAACTACGACAATGGCACAAATTAGTGTCGCGTATGTCATATCGTCTGTATCATCAACATTTGATGGCACTGAAGAAGCAGCAAAAGGGGTGGGTAGTTGCTTTGTACCATCAGAGTGATTATATTGCCATTCGGCAAGTGACATAAAGTCACACGAGCGAGGGGAATAGGTACCATAACACGCAATAGTGCTATGCGTATCCGTTGTTCACTGTTCCCGTATAATACAGATTTCCTTTTGTGCTCTAATGACTTTGCTTCCTAGCAAACCCAAATTCAAGCCTTATATTACCTTTGGCCTTATGTTACTTTTGGCCTCATATTATGTGACGTTGCTTTTGTATTAAACACATCACAAAAGTAGTTTTAGCACCGAAACCTACTTTAAAATCACGTATTTCGCGTAACTGATTATTATTTTTATTTTGTGGCTAAGCTCGGACTCAACATTTGTTTTTTATTTATCTGACATAGATTTATTCTTTTGATAAATTGTTCATTTTCTCAAATTTGTTGTTATTATAAATTCAATGTTTACTTTTGAGAATTAATACGACATTGTATTTGATAACAAATTGACCATGTTAAATCATGTATTGAATGTTCTTTTTTTTTAATGTTCTTTGAGAAGAACAAGAGATCCGCACTACTGAAAGAATTGCATTTAAACATTATTTAGTTAAAAGTTATTGTGACGTGATCAGTCGGCAATAAAGAACACTCGACAATCACCAGTCGGCGCCAATTCAAGTCCCTAAAAACAAACTTGAAGCTGCCGACTAGAATTCACGGCTCAGAACCGAGAGGTGGCTCCGTCCAGTGAGGCTTCAGCTTACTAACTGACGCGCACGCATGCTTGCGGGTGGCGCGCACGATACGACTTCAGTGCGAGTTTGGCCAGTGCCCGGTATCCAACCGTAATTCCAAGAGACGAAAAGGCCAACGTGTCCCGAAGACACGTTCCCGAAGATGGATTATTCCAGGATTCTGAAGGGTTTGAAAGGTTAGTGGTTGGACCTTTTCTCACCTTCACCAGTGGTTTGTTTTCGGCAACGGGAATACCGTAGAAGAGCCGAGGATTGAAGCAGCGTGGGTCGAAAGGACGCCGCCATTTGCGACGCCGGCCGGCTGACGTGTATCTGCTTGTCTTGTTTTTCACCGAGAAGTGTTGGATTCTCCACCGTGAAACCAGTAGATTGAATAAAGTTGTGTTTTCTTTCTTTAATCGGAAAAACCGTGTTTAGTGTTACAATTCAATAGTTAAGTGCAGTGCCTGTCACCCCCTTTTCCCCTCTCTCCCGGCGGAACCGATGATCCGTTTCATGTTTCATGCTTCGGCAACCATTTTTGTAGCGTTGTTTCTCTCTCTCTAAATTTTAGAGAGAGACAGGAAAAGAGAGATAACGTTACAATTACCTTTGATATTGCATTATCTTTGGTATTCTTTTGGCCTTACGTTATCTTTGACCGTAAATTATCTTTGAACTTGCATTACTTATTCGGTACATTACTCATTCCGTACATTACTCATTCCGTACATTACTCATTCCGTACATTACCTATTCCGTACATTACCTATTCCGTGTATTACCTATTCCGTACATTACTCTTTTTAGAAGCAGCTTCAGTTTAAAATTATAGTTGAGTACGTCTCATTTTTGAAAGTTTGTTTCCAAAAAATTTTCGATTGGGAGTGTTAATTCCGTCTTTAATTTCTTGGGGTGATGGTCTTTTTTGTTAGGATGACACTCTTAACCCCACCTCTTTTGCTTTATCGCCTGCTTTTCTTCATCAAAGCTCAAGTGCCGTTAGCGGTACTTAGGTCGAAGGTTGCGGTGGTTGCTGGTGTATTTTTACGATATTATTTATGATATTAATTTCGCCCGGGTAGCAGCAGCCCGTCGGGAGTTGTAAAGCGTCGCCCTCTTCCTGCGATATCATTGTCTCGACGTTGCGTCGCTGCCACGGGGAAAGAAAGGGGTCTTTTACGGAGGTGAATAGTGGTTCCTTTTGCCTCCGGACGAAAGCAAAGAAGCACAGGGAAAAGTGGTGCTGCCGTGGTTGTCGGTGAAAAGGAGCAAGCTCGTCTCCTTCTCAGACAGACGGAAAAGACAGAAGATTGGATTCAGTGTGGTTTGCTTCGTGGGTGTAGGTGTCGTGTCGTGAAATCTCACGATGGGGAAAATCCTCTCAACGCAGTCCAACTTCTTTTACCATCAACTCGTAATTGAGTTTTCCCGATGCAAAAAACCGTCAAGTCCATTCTCTGTGATTGTTTGGGGTGCCAAAGACTTGCGTGCTGTTATTGTCAGCTTGAACTGACATCCTGCCACCGCATCATTATCATTGTTTTATGACTTTCATATATCTTCTAAATTCTCCAGGAAAAGTTTCCGCTAAATAAATTATAGGATAGTCGATAGTTCCATCCATGGGAATTCAAAACGAAACGTAATCTTAAATTCCCGCATCCTTTAGTTGTCATTTTGTTAATCGGTTACATCAGGTTACTCTTTGCTTCGTTGCATGCTACAATAAATTGGTTTAACGAAATATCGTCGCTTGTAAACAATTTTAAAATAATAATTGTTTCGGAAAGAACACGAATTGAAATTGCTTTATGATTTTCAAGCAGTTAAAAGTGTTTCACATTTTTCTTGAAAATGTCAGTGGCACCTGGGCACGAAGTCGCCTGAAGCATTGCGGCAGATCTAAATCCCGGGGATAAGTAATATTTAAAACGTCTCGTCCTCAAATTACATTCCGGCGGGCCGAACTGGGGAACCGTGAGACTGAGTGAACAAGCCGCGTGCTGGGTGATAGCTCGTGAGATAAAAGCACCACCCGGGAGCTTTGGTTACCACCAAAAGCTCAAGACCGCATTAATCTCAGTAATTACGTCACCTCTGTTTATCCCCCGCGGTGTTCTCTTAGATCTTGTCACGCTCTGGCAATAATTTTGATTTTTTAAAAAAGCAATTAGGCTCTTCCCAGTTCAATTTATTATAGCAATCAACGATTAGTGATCACTATTCGAAATAACGTTTCGAAGAGTGATCAGTGTTTGTAAAAACGTTTCGAATAGTGATCACTGTTTGTAAAAACGTTTCGAATAATGATCACTGTTTGAAAAAACGTTTCGAATAGTGATCACTGTTTGAAATAACGTTTCGAATAGTGATCACTATGTGTGATAACGAATACGATCACTTTCGTCAACTTTATTTCCGTTCTATGAAAATTCGTCTAGGAGACTAAATCGTAAATGTTTGCAGTTCCCGAGATTGATTCGATTTTAGCTAAGTTCTTGGATGGGGCGCCCTTTACTGAGGCAGGATGCCTAGCCACGTTTTCCCAAGAGGAGGAAAGGGGGTTATATGGAAGGTAGCGTTATGGCAGACCGCAAAACCAACAAACGATATGCGCCTTGGGACATGCTGCTCTTCTACTCTGCATGAGCAGGACTACAGAGTAAGTCGGGAGACAATTAAGGGATATTTCCGACTTGCAGGAAAGTCTGGATTTTAGATTGAATTCTTAAGCGGATTTTCACTTTTCTTTTACAAAAGCTACTTTAGTTGTTACAGTTTTTAAAAACTGCGTTCCAATGTTTGTTGAAATGACTGTATATAATGGATTTCATCATCGCGTCATTTTTCGAATAGTTTCGAGTTCTCCATTACTGTTCCGTCATTGTTTATAGATTCGGTTTAGAAAAACACTATTAAAAGTCTATTTGGGTTTGTATTGCCGTTACCCTTCTCTTTCTAGGATTGCTTCGAGGAGGAAATTATCCCTAATCTGGCAATACCGCAGTTTACTCAGAATGCTGACTAATATAGCGATTATATGGTGTACACAAGCGAATGTTGATGCTATCTTGAGGCTACGTTTCAACTGGCGTGAAATCGGAATAGGTACGTATCGTTTGCTCTTGACTAGCACGCAAACGGGAGTTACTCGATTTGAATTCGCTGATCAAGGGTAAACTCTACATTTGATTTCTCCTTATCTGATACAATTCCGCACACGTGAAATCTCCACTCGAGAAAGGTTGCATTAACAGGTGTTTTTAAATACTGCAACTAATTTTTGACAACTATTTATCAAAGGCTTAAAAAGATACAAGTGTACAAAGTTAGCGAAATCAAATAATTTGAAATGAATTATTAATGGAATAATTTGAGGCCGAAAACCATTTTGAATTATTTGTGCGGAGTTTAGAGATGAATTAGACACGATAGAAGTTATCGGTCGTTCCGGATAACGAAACGAGGATATGCGGAAATCTGATTGCAGGGTAAACTTGGACTGTGAAGCTTCAATAGTACCTTGGTCTATAAAGGTCAGTCTACAAGGCAATGGTCAGTCGTTGCGGTTAACTACACAGCTTGTCAGATTCACCTTCTACCTCGAGGGTCTTGGGTGATTAACGAGAGGTCAAACCTCTCAAGAGCGGGCAAATACTCACATGAAAGTCTACACCCTTGATGAAAGCGCTTTGAATTTAATTGAAAGAAACACCTCAAGGTGATTAAACTTTCACTAATGTCACAAGTTTCCGAAAACGTATTTTTCCTTCTATTTGTCCATTGTTTCATTTCCCCCGAAAAAATTCTTGAATGACTCACTGATAAGTCTTCATTAGTCAATCTAGAATATGCCACTTCCAATATCTGGGAAAAGCAACTCGTCCGCACCATCCACTTTATTAAATTAGCCAGGCCTGGTAAAATCATAATAGACGACACACCCTCATTTCTCAGATTTTCCTCCATTTGTACCAGCAGTCTGTTTTGCTACTTTATAAATCAACTTTCATAAGGGCAATGGACTTTATTTTTGCGCAATTAATTTGGCTCAGAAAAAAGAAGGATTTTGCTTTAACTTGAGGCGTTTCCTGAAATCGGCAAAGTGAAGTGCGTGAAACGATTTTGGTTTTAAATGTACGATTGAAAAGAATATATGAGTGAAGAGATAATTTCTATCTGGCGTTTGGACGGATTTTGAAAAGAATTGAAGAAACTTTGAAGCTGGTATTGAGACGTGAAATGAATTTCCGTCGAAGCTCCCTAGTAGAAAGCACGCAACCGGTCAATGATTTTTTCAACGAGTCGGTCGAACCTTTTTTCGGGGCATTGTTTATTCAGGACCGTATCAGTGGCAACGACAACGACGATGGCGACTGTATAGGAAAGCGAGACGGCCGTGTGAATAGCGTTTCCGGTGGGACGTCGAGGTCCGGAGGGCTTCGCAGACTCGTGTTTCCGGTCCAGCGTCCGCTGTTCCTCCCTACTGACGGTCCGGATCTCTCCTCAACCCCCTTCGTTCACCAAGCAGAAACCGCCCTCGAACGGGTAATACACACCAATGGATCCAGCAGCTTCGTAGAACCATGTTCCCTAATTAAGATATCGATTTTTATTGTTAGCGCTAAGTCGAGAGAATGCCCGCATTCTCACGGAAGTCGCACGGAAAAAGTAAGTGAAACAAACTTTCTTCAACAAAGGCCAACTATTTTCAAATAGGTCAGTTATTTTACAAGAGACAATTTTTCAATTCCCGCTCGAACTCAACTTCTGTCTAGAAAAATTAGAAAAAATTGTGTATCAAAAAAGCCGCAAGTTATCGACCCTCTGATCAAAACGCTATGACCAAATCCTGATTTTCAACATAATTTTGTAATTTTCAAAATAAAAAAGTACTAAAACAAAAAGCATAACGCTTTTTTGTGAATTTTATGAATTCTTGCGGGGATTGGAAACAAACGTGGCAAAAAGCAAGAGGCACGCGACCATATGTCAGAGGGTGGATTTTGTGTGTAGAAAATCTCGTAAATGTTGGCGAGGGATCGTAAAGGATGACCAGTGCTGTCACCTGATAAATATCTTTATGGTCGGGTAGTTCTCGAGTTTGTCCCCAAGCCGTTTCCTAAATTCTCATCATCCTTCTTTTTCCGGTAGGCAGACCAGGCAAGAGGTAAAAGCCCCGTGTAAAAACGAAATGGAGCTTCTGTGGGTGGAGAAACAGGATCGGGTAATTATGAGGATTAATCTTAAGTCCCGTAAAGTCCACCACTTGTGGAGTCGGTTCCCCTTGTGTTGTACTAACTCTCTTTCTCTCTTTATGCTCCCGTAATAAAAGTGCTCACTTGGACAAATTATCAACGATATTCAACAAACCGGAAGCAAAACTCAACCGTAAGGGACATTTACCCATAAAGAACTTTCAAGAGAGGCCAACATTTAACCTTAGCATTTAACCTTAACATTTAACTAAACTATGTTCAGAAATCATGAAATTGGTGATTCGAATTCGACTCATCTGGGAAATATCGAATTTTCGTAAAGTTTTCTAATTAAGGTTTTCGTGGAGTTGTAGGTTTTGAAGTGAAAGGCAAGGATGAATAATTAAGTCTGATGAGGTATTCAGTGGAAAACACGTTTTCCGGTTTTTCGCGAATATTTTTCGAGCGGATGAGCGTATGTAGAATGTAGAAGCTACAGGTGTCAGCGGGAGCAGTATTTTTCAACAGGGCTTGAAGGAGTATAAGGTATGAGTGAAAAAGATACAGAGAAGAGAGAAAGAGCAAGGGAACATTTTACCATGGAAAGGCAGCCGAGTGCCGGCACGCACGTTGAATCTGCTAAACGGTCTCGCTCGTGCGTGAAATGCCTCGATATCACTACGTTTTATTTCAGCTCGTTCGCGCTCCTCTCATGCGCAATTCCACCTTCGTTCCCTTTTATCTTCCTCACAGTAGCCTATTGCTTTATCAACTCCAAATTTTATTTCCCTCTCGCAAATCAGTGTTTCGTGTCCCTTCATCCAAACATGAATTACTCTACAACAACTATTACCACAATACTGATTCATAATTATTACCAAACTTTGTAATTATTATTTTATTTCATCATATTCCATTTCTGTTTATTCGTTCTTAGAATTTTGAGTAATACTTTATTATTTCTCTTAGCTACACTTGTAACATCTTTTTTTTAATTCTATTACTGCACAATCGTGTCCTTCATAACAATACAATAAATCAAATTTATACAATAAATGAATATTTAACAGCCAGTATTGTGCAGTTTTACGTTAATATGCCAAGTGAACTTTAAAAGTAAATATGGATTATGTGGTACAACATGTCCATTATCAGCTATTCTTGTTTTTCAAAATATTCTTTTATTGTCATTACTACGCATATATTGAATGGTTTTGGACATTTTTTGTAAATTTCTTTTTATCTTTGTCCATACAAGGCGAATTCATGTTGCTTTTACCACATGGACATCATAAATTTTTGCAAGTCATAGTTATGAATAAATCTGGTTTACTAAATTTTTGAACTAAAGACATTCTTCTTCTTTGATTTTCTGGCCTTGCATCAATAAAATTTTGTTGTAATGCTCTTGGGCTTCCAGTGAATGTAGATGGAAGAATACAAATTTTACCAATTTTTGAATTATCATTACTTGTTTCAAGTAAGGTTTTGGTGATTTCTGGTGCAGTGTGGGTTGTAGATAAAAAGGATAAATTGTTCAATCCGGAAATGTTCACTGAAATTTTCTTTCGACAAATTAAAAAAGTCTCACAAAATTTTTTGGTTCATTTCAGTATTGGATAGAAAGAATGCTAAGGGAGATTAAAAATCAAGATAGTTAATTTTATGGTTCTTTTGATATAGGTATGGTAACAATTTTCTTTTGCACTTCCAAAATCTTAGAAGACTTAAAAATGAATCTGGTGCAGGGGGAATCAATAAGCCGAGAGCCTGGAAGAGTGATTTAATTAATAATCATCGGCTCGCAAGATGATCACAATGGCGATACTTTCTTGTGGAATAATCCTTGGAAGATTAATGAGCCAGTGAGAAAGGAGAGGGACAAGGGTGGAGTGGGTTACAAGACTCCAAGACGCGCCTTGCGGTGCTTGTGGCATGGGTCTTCGTAATGTTAGCATTAACGCAATTATGAATTTGTCGCGTTGCTACTCGTAATACAAGATGTTACCACGCCCAACATCCATTATCCTTCCACGTATTATAACTCTCTGTAAATCTCCAGAAGCAAGGACATCCAATTTTCAAAATGTCTTCGTACCTCATTCGACTCGTCTTTCGATGATATTTTAAAACTCTCTACTATTTTTTACTATCAACGATTTTAAGTATGTAAGTAAGAAACTAGAAAATAACAACTGCAAGTAATCAACAATTAAGTAATAACTTATTAACACCTGACAATTAATTAACGATAAACTAACAATTAATTAACAACTTACTAAAACTTATAACGGATAAGTGGCTAACAAGAAGCGCAACCGGCGATTGTTTCTTTAGCTATATCTTATACATATTGGATGTAGGAGATCAATAGACTATTATTAACTTGCTTTCATTATTGTTTGTAGCATTATTATTCCAATGCCACTGTTTTCAAATCAAATTGATTTAGGAATCTTAATTACTAATTATGGGTCAGGTAAGGTGTCAACATCATTAGTTCCATTACAGAGGGTAACAAGTTTTGTCACGAAAGACTCACGTTAATATAAGTGAGGCATTAATATGCACACAGTTATTATGATTACCTCTTCGTGTAGTTTACGATCAATAATATAATTTTCAGTATAATGGCTTTTTTCACCATAATGGTCTGTTCTAGACCTAATGGTTTGTTTTAGCTAGAGTAGCTTATTTTCGACATAATAGCTGACTTTCAACATAACTAACACTCAAGAAAGGTAAATGTGCCAGTTATCGGCACATGTTGATTCATCTGCAATTTTTAATCTCAATTCTTAGTATAATACTTCCTACCTACAATGGATTCATTCTGGGTTGTTCAACTTTAACTAACTTGAGGTTTTTTACTAATTTCATAACGTCTAACCTTGAAGCAGGATGCTTGAAGCATGTTGATCTTTCAAAGACATTCGATAGAGTGATATTCGTGTGAAGAAATTGAAATTAATGTCGAATTAATGTCGAAATTAATTAATGAAGTCTGTCGAACTGGTTTTATTTTTTAAAAGTTATCTAACAGATAGATACCACTCTGTCTCAATTCAAAATGAAGTATAAAATTATACAAAGTGACACAAAATATAGAGTCTAATTGTAAGACAAGGTGTTCGACCCAATTCAAAGATAATAAAATAAATTATAAAATTACTCACAATTATAGAAAGCGATTCTGTAACAATGTTGTAAATAGTACAATTAACTAGAACAAGACTTATATGTTTTCTTTGAAATTGAACTCGTGAATTCTATAGCAAAAGCACGCTTCGTCGTCGCGGCATCGAAGGTAACATTTTTTATTACTCGTATTATAGTATTATTTGATTATTCCTAGCATTTTTTGTTACTCTTAACACTTTAGTAAATAATATAGAACACAGAATACTATAACTTGTGACTATAATGTTTTCTATAACGCAAGACTGTATGTTCTGTAGCCATTTTTTGTAACAGAGGATTCATCTTGACTGCAATTGATAACGAGAGCTGAGATTCGATAAGAGATGTTGCTTCGTCGGCGGTTCGTTGACAAGAGAGAGCATTAACGATACAAGAATCACGTACACATACAAGGAAAAAAAAGTAGCAAAAGGGGTAGTTATTACATATTTCTTAAATTAATTTTTTTCCAACAGAAAATGTAAGTTTTATTTTTAATAATTGAATTGAATAAATAAGAATTGTCAAATGGTAATTAGTTTTATTCTTGTCGTTTTCTTTTAATTAGTTCCTTTTATTATTAAGTATTATTTTCAGCAGTAAGGAAAACTTCTTGAAATAAAAATAAGAAGGGGAAGTCCATTTATCTCCGGATGAGTCGGAAATTAATTTCGCTATTATTAGATTACACGAAATTTTGAAGTAAGAAGAAGAGAAAGGTGGAATTTAACCAATTTTTATTTTGGGTTTTTATGAATTTTTAGGTTTTTAAATTGAAATTCACTTTTTGGTTCTTTAAATTTTAGAAAAATCGTTCGTAACAATGTAGGTCCTACAAAAACTAGGACTTCTCCATCATGACAGTCTCACGGTTGATAAAGTCTGTCCACCCAAAAACATACGAACACTTTACGAAATTCTTATAGTTGGAGCGCCAACATTTCCGTTGTACTTCTGTCAATCAAAGGGGACAATAAAGAATGAATATTGTTCTTTTATATTCAAGATCTTATTTAGTTCGAACTGAATCTGGTCTAAGCTTTGAATGACAAAATTAACTGTAGATCCAAATACCGTTCCCTGATACTAAATGCCTAAAGGTATTATTATAGCCAAAGCACTCCTGCTTCAAATACATATTTAATATAGGTTCATAATTGTAACCGTTAGATGTAGTTAATCGGCTCTACCAGTATGTGTTATTACTAAATAAAATCAAATTTTAGAAAAGGAGTAAATCATAGATCTTTGTGACAACCTGGCTTTTCAACATACATGTACTTTTTTCATACATGCATCTTTAGATAACAATATCACCTTCTAAGCATTTACAGAGGGGAAAGAAGGAAAATGAATATAAGAGAAGAAAAGTTATAGAGGAAAAAAAGAACAGTTACGGTGATAGAAGAAAAAAGAAGTTACGCAGATGGAAGAAAAAAGTAAAGTTACGCAGATGGAAGAAAAAAGTAAAGTTAAGCAGATGGGAGAAAAATGTTAGATAAAGGAGTTGCGGTTTTGAAATGTGGTAAATGCAGTAGTTGCATTGATAAGGGGCAAGTTGTGACAAGAAGTTGGTAATGGTTGAAAGGTAGGGATACATGTGACACCCCATGGGTTCATACACGCGGCATAGTATGGCATCGTGCGGTGGCATAAGGATGGTGGAGCAAGAGGATCGTTGCGGTGAACCGCAGGCAACTGCTGGGACCTCTTCGCGCGACAAACTCCAGCGACTAAAGCACCCAACCCTTCTAGAATTCCTCTTTCCCCGCTTTGAGAGCGGTTATTCGGAGAAGTTGCGCGGGAAAATCAATCGACCTAACGACCGACAGGTCAATGCGCACAAGGTTCTAGAATCTGAACCCAAACCAATACACCAGGGCACATGAGCTCCGGCTCCCCGGTAAAAGGGGCACCTAGCCACAGGGTAGGTGGGGCTAGTGAGTGTCTAGTCAGCTCTTCATACACTAAGAGCCGGACCCACGCAAACAACCCAGGAGAACCTTACGTAACCTCCGCTAAGCACTAGAAAGCCCGGTCTCATGAATATATTGAATATACCTATACCTTGGCCTATTATCGCTAACTAATAAGGGATCTAATTGAAACGCCGGCTTTTGTTTCCACCACTTCAGATTAGACGCAATTTTACAAAGACTCAATAGCCCCTCAAGTGCAACTGCAAAGTGCTGATAACGATTAATTCCATTTTTCTTTGGGCCAAAAAACACTTCTAGAAACGTCAAAAATTAAAATTTCTTCACTAAAATCCTTCTTAAGTGCCACTACAGAGTGCTGATATTGTTGCGGGGTGAAATTGTATTAATTAAACATTATGTAATTTTACATTCATATAAATGTTAAATAGAAAATTATTTGGAATTTGTTAAATGCTAATAAGAAAATTATTTGGAATTTGTTAAATGCTAATAAGAAAATTATTTGGAATTTGTTAAATGCTAATAAGAAAATTATTTGGAATTTGTTAAATGCTAATAAGAGAATTATCTCAATTATGATATTGAATAAATTAAAGTTAAACTAGAGCAATACAAGAATTTTTCATTATTCTCGAACTCCCAGATCTACGTTTCAGGAAAAGCTAGCTGGACACGTACCAGTTCACTCTTTATGGGCCATCCATATATTACGTAACGCTTCAAGGAGGAGGGGGGGTCAAGCTGTTTGTCACAATATGTAGAAAAAATGGCTCTAATGTATGCAGTAGTGCGTTACGAGGGGGAGGGGGTCAAAATTTTCAAAAAAAACGTTACGTAATATATGGATAATCCCTAATGGCCGATTATGATAAAATTTAGTAGAATCTTCGTATTTTTGGAAATATTTGGGGAAATTATAAACTATTATTTAGGAAGTTGAATTGTTTTGTGAGTCCATATCGACCGAAATGTCAGTTCTTCACTTCGAAATGTTCACTTCGAATTAATTGAAATTCTTTATAATTTCATGATTTTGAATTTCAATTGAAAAGCTAATTCTGTACCTTGTCCATGGTGACCACGAATTAGTTTTTCTTCGAATTTAGATATCCGTCTGTTAGAGATAATAAATGTTTAGAAATATTGATTTCCAGTTTTGTTGTATTCTATTATAGTTTACTAGTAGTTTATAAAGTTCAAGGTTGCAGACGCTAGAAGCAAATAACCCTTTGAATTGAAAGGGTTAATGTTCTTAGAAATAATAGCATTAGTTTCCAAAGTTGTTACAATATTGAAATGATTTCTAGAAGACATAATCAACCCTTTCTTGAACCCTACAATTCTGACTCAATGACGTGCTCTTTTTGTGTCAAGCACTATCATTCGTTGCTCTTATAATTTATTTGCAAGTCATTCGTTTTTTCCCCAACTTGTTATAAATTAGTTGTTTGTTGCTTTCAAGAATTACTTATAAATTGTTTCCTTGCTTTTACGACTTATTTATAATTTCTTTCCTTGCTTTCACGATTTTTTTCTTTTCCTTGCTTTATTAATAAATTCAATAACCTTCACGATTTATTGATAAATTAGTCAATCGTTGCTTTTAGACAAAAGAGTGTCGTGATTTTTCGTAGTACCCGGAATAATTTCTCCAACAATGCATTTAGCACTAAGAAACATTTCGAGAAATTCAAATTGAATTTTCCCGATTAGAGTGTTGAAGCGAGAGCCAAACTTACCTTGTCTGCGTGCGTTGAGGCCACCAGTTCTCAAAAAAGGTGAGTCCAAATCCTCCAAATGTGTAAATTGACGCGATTTACTCAGGTAGAGCTACAACAGAAGAAACAAAAATGTATTATCATAAATATTCAGAAAATTAGCATATTCTAAAATCTAAATCAATGGTATATCAACATATGTGACGCTCCACGAGAGAAGGGACCTTATTCGCTCTTGAGATAAGGTCCCTTCTCTCGTGGAGCGTCACATATATTCAGCATCAAAAAAATCCACTTTCTGATCTTTAAAAGAATAGATTTAAAATTTTAAAGAATTTAAATGATAACGATTTTTTAAAATATAAATTTCATAACAATTAAAAAAATTTTAAAAAAACAGTTTCAAAAAATAAAATACACTAATAGAGATTAAAATTCACAAATAATTTGTGCTTTTTTATACAAACAGATTCCTAAACCTGTTTACCTTTGATTACCTTATTTTCTACCTTTTAATAATTTAAACTTTCTTAAGTTGTCAAGAATTTTGAGATCATACAAGATTCATACTACCCCATAAAATTCATACTACTATTAATAAAAATCTTAAATCAATTGTAAAATTGGGAAAAGATGTATCTGAAAAATGACAAGAGAGGGATATTGTTTATAAATTTAATTGTAATGATTTCCCTGCTTGTTTACCTAAGTTCATTGTTTTTAGATTTTAATAGAGGTGTGGTCTTCCTCCAAACAAGTTTATCTAACAATAAGTATATAGCCTGATGAAGATGGTAAACCAAAAGATCGAGACGTCGCAACTTTACAAAAAAATATTATATTGTTAAAATTTCACAAAAAATGTTTTATATTCTTCTACCTTCCTGTGATCTAATTTATTGTGATCTTACATATACATAATATACATATTTGGAAAAGAATTCTAATTTCCTTTAAAGACAATTCGTTAGTTTCGTGTATTTAAGAATTTTGGTGTAGAAAACAATTTTTCGGGATCGTATAGCGACTAGGTTGGCGACGCTGGAAGCTATCTCTCGACGTCGGAGTGGATAACGGGGCAAACGATTTATTCTAAACCTTTATCCAGGCCCCTCGAAATTTATGAAAGAAGACGCCCGTTTAACCGACTCGCTCAGTCATCGCTCACCCCGGTGGTGAAGTCACCCTTCTCTCTCTCTGATGTGCCTTTCAGATCCCTTTCTCTTTGGCTCCTGTTTCCCTCTCGCTCCTTTTCTGCAGAATCTTTCTCTGTCTCTACGCGATTCTCTGGCTCGGTTCTGAGCTCGCATGTCAGCCCTTTATTTTATACCGAGGCGAGACCGTCCGAGCCGGTGCAAGTATTAAAGGAGATGGCTCACCCTTAGTGCGTGATCCGGCTACTAAATTCCCCATCGGACGAGACAGGACTCACTTATCGAAAAACAGGGCATGAGTCAAAGCCGAAAGTGTCTAATTTATCAACGAATCGTTGAAAATGTATTAAATTAAATTATATTGATGGACATTGAGTTTTTGAAATTTATGTTTATTAGGACATTGTCCAACATCCCGAGTCGAAATTCAGAGTCCTGCTTTGAACCTGAATGTCCTACTTTTATGGAATTCAATCAAGACTTTTAGGTAGTAAAGTAGGCTTTTTTTAAATCCTTATTGTAGTTTCGATCTTTTCGTTGAACAATGAACCTGCGTGTCAGATTCTTGCGAGTATGGGAGATATTTGGTTGATATGGATTTACACTGCAGAGAAAACTCAAGGAGCCTCCAGATCTGGCCGCTTTTGTCTTTAAATTCGGGATCTCAAAATTATTTGCACTAGTTGATATTTTGAACCCTATATTCGAAATTATAATGTTCCCCGAATTTTAATTCTATCACTTCTACATTATTGTTGAGTGATGAAGCCCCTAGTGTAATTCAATGTTGCATGATATTAGAAATGTCATAAAAAAGTGTCTTCATGGAAGGAAATTGGTAAACACTGTTTACTGAATGTTTTATGTAGTTAATCCAATTTCAAGATTATTTTTAACCCTGGAGTACGCGAAGTTCTCTCTATTTTGAAGAGGAATTAACGGATTTTTCTTTATGAGTCCATAAGCGAAAAAATCAATGTTTCGACATAAACGTCTCCCTCCTTAAATAGATTGAATGAGATGAAGAATAGAAAGGTGAAGAGATGAATAAATAAACGTCTTTCTCAGAAGCAGAGTAACGAGTTGGACAAGGCAGGAGAACTCTTGCTTAACGATTTATGGGGGCGAATTGAAATCTAGAGTGTTTCATTAAAAATAGAAGAGAGCAGAGTAGAAAATGATGTTTGTGATCCGACTGGACAGAAGTCATAAAAACATGAAGAAATATCGTACAAATCGCCAATCCCCTTGGATATGAAAAGCGAGATGTGGGCGTTTGAAAATCTATAAACCCCAGGCTATCGTGGTATATGGGTGCATAGGTAAAATTCTCGAGAAATACATGGAGAAGAGGGTGAGGGTAGATGGCAAACCAGCCAGAAAGGCAGTCCAATTTCTCAAACCTGTCCAATCCGTGTCGTATGCAAAATCAATCACGCTCGCCCTGTGCCCGTCCTTCTTCATGCCTCGAGAGCTTCGGTCCTTCGATTTTCAAATCCATCCGAAGCCACGGCCATAATCCAAGCTTGGGTAGAAAAGTTTCAGCTCACCAAAAGGCCCTGTCGCAGGAGTTTGTCATTTTTCCATTTCATTTGAATACACCTCAGGTCACACGTACTTTATGAAAAATTCAAGACTCAACAATTCGCAAGGATGTTGCCAGAGAATATCCAATAAGGTGTGTTCTGCCCTTTGCAATTTAGCGAGTTCTCCCCATGAGAAAAGTAATTAATGCTCTTTCAAAGTGTTTTCCTACATTTATCGAGACAGGTCCTGACTTTCTCTTCCCAACCTCTCGGCACTCTATCTACTTGGTCAAAGCGCTTCCCAATCCTTTCTATCTGCACTACATCAGACTTGCTGATTTTTCCTCCATGTCCGAATCTCCTGTGTGCCCAAAGCCGAAAGACGACACGACAACGGACAGAAAAGAGGGCGAGAGAATGAAATGTTTAGCATACGCATTTTGTACATTGAAATCTCGACACGTCCTGCTAACTTTAAATTGAAATTCTCGATGCATTGCAACTTTCTCAAAGATGTCTCTCTGGCTCTCATGGAAACTTTCTCTATTGCAGATTTCTTTTTGAAATCGAAATCCTAAATTAACTTTGTTCCATAATTAAACAAAACAAAACCAATCTGCAGCCAGTCTAGTTCAGAGCTCACAAATACCAATGAAACTCTAACTTCTGAGCAATCATCATTCCAGCCCTGAACCAAGTCTGACACTCATCTGTCAGTTTTCTGCCAAGATTGCAAAACCAACTTTCGATCCAGATCAAAACAAAATCTGATATCCATTTGCCAGTATATTCTGATCAATTTGTATTTAAATCAATTTCCGAAATCGAGCACCTCACCCTCACTGTAGAAGCACCGATGACTTAAAAAATAATAATGCATGTTACGTTTCATTGATATAGTAATATCAAAAAGCAACCTGTATTTTGTAAAAAGACAAGCCTTAAGGTATAATTATATTAAAAAGAATTAAACAGCAGTGTCAAACATTCAGAAGCACTTTTTCAATGAAGAAAATTGTACATTTTCGAACCAGAAATTAGAACAAAGTTTCACACCCCTAAAAAAGCAAAATACAAATGAAAATACAAAAATTGAAAACTGAAAAAATTTTGGACATCAAGTGCGCTGGGGGCGAACCCAGGACCTTTCAATTGCCGGTTGAATGCTCTGAACACTGAGCTACGCAGGATCCGACCTTATTTCACAGTTCTTTTCACCTCATTCGGTAACATGTTAGTTTTAAATATTCAAATTTTTCCAGAATTTTTTTTACCAGAATTGAAATAAGTTTGACGTCAAAAATTCTGGGAAAATTTGAATAATTAAAACTAACGTGTTACCGAATGAGGTGAAAAGAACTGTGAAAGAAGGTCGGAACCTGCGTAGCTCAGTGGTTAGAGCATTCAACCGGCAATTGAAAGGTCCTGGGTTCGCCCCCAGCGCAGGTGATATCCAAAATTTTTTCACAGTTTTCAATTTTTCAAACAATATTAAAATGTCATCTGGGTTTAAATACCGAGTTTCAGAATTTTCAAACGTGTCGATCACGTAATACGATGGATTGAAATAAGTTTGACGTCAAAAATTCTAAGAAAATTTAAATAGTTGAAAATATAAAAGTTATTAAAGTCACACTAAAATTCAGAACCATTTTTTTGCAAAAGAAAATATTACTAATTAATGAAACTATGAAAAAAGTTTTGCATCCTTAATCCACCTGCAACACATTTTTTTTTTAAATAACTAGCCCTAAAAAATAAATAATTCATGGAAGTCACAATAGAACTGAAAAACCAATTTTTTTGAATGAAAATATTAACAATTAATAAACTAAAATTTGCGTCCCTAACCCAAACGAAACAAGTTTTTAAAAAATAAATACCTCTAGGAAAACAAAATTCATGAAAGGAACACTAAAAATTTAATTGTTTTCTCATTTTTTTTCTCATTAAAAATATTAGCAATAAATTACAGGAAACAAAAATAAAAATTTGACACTTCCAGATCATCTGAAACAATAAATTTTTTAAGTAGAAAAAAACAAAACAACAAATTTTTTGTGTAAGAAGCAACTTCTAATTGTACAAAAATGTATTAAAGTAGCCATCTTTAGAACAATCTTTTTATTATCAAGAATCTTACTTATTAACAACACAAAGATAGGAAAATTTTTGACACTCTTAATCCATTCATAAAAATCGCTTTTTTCAAAAAACTACAACTTAAAAATAAAAAGCGTGGCTAAGTTTTACGTTTATTTAGAGTGCAAGACTTTTTGTGTTCATCTCATAAACACTTTGCTTCCTCGTAGAAGTGATTTCATTCAATGCAGCATAACATTTTTTTACAAATAAAATGAATTTCAAATTTTTAAATTTTTTAAATAATAATAACTTTACATAGAATTATAATAAGTTTGATAATTACTTAACCTAAAAACAAAATTTATTAAAAATAGAAAAAATTAAAGTTCTTGAAAATATTCGATTATTATTAAAGAGTAAATTACTTTGGTTGGATTTGAGTTGGAAGGTTCATTAAGTGATCAATTGATGTGTTTTTGATGAAGAAAATCTATAAAATTTGTACATCTTAATTTTTAAAAAAATGAAAAAGATACTTTGAAAAAAGGATTTTAAATAACTTTGGATAGAATTGAGCTAAATGGTTCATTAAATAGTCTACTGATGCGTTTTTGATGCAGTAAATATATAAAATATTTACATTTTAATTTTTTTAAAAATGCAAAAAATATACTTTTACGATTTTTTAAACCTTTTAAACAACTTTTGAAGTAATTTTTAGAGTGACTTTTATAATTCTCATTAATTTTAAAGAGGTATTTTTTTAGAAAACCTTGATGTTCCTGATATGTTCGGAGTGTCAAATTTTCTTTACATTTCTAGGTCGTCAATTAGGAATATTTTCTTCGATGATAAAAGTTTTCTGAATTGTATGGTGATTTTTATGATTTCTTTTACTATTAGTTTTTACAAAATTTTTTTGATTGGTTTGGGAGTATCAATTTTTTTCTTGTTTCAGGATTAAACAATCTTTGTGAAATTTGGTAAAAAACTTCCTTAATAGTAGACCAAAAACTTTCTCGCTGGAAGTTTGCTGAGTATGGAACTTGACCGCAGCATTTTCTCAATTCAAAGTGGAAATGTGTCTAACCCTGTTTTTACTTATTTTTGACCAATAATTTTTTTAAAAAATGTGTAACTGTAGCCATCCCACTTCTGCTTTTTTGACTTCTCAAAAGTCAGTAACGATCCGGATTGTGTAGAACAATCTTTCTATCCGCAGATGTAAAATGACACCCTTCAGGACAAGCAGTTTCTGTAATGCACAGCAGACCAGGATACCCTAATTTATGACATGTAGAAGCAAACACAGTGCACTCGTTTCATTTTATCTAATAAGTAGCTAATGGCAGCAAGCAAGATACTAGAAGTGATTTAATGTTACGAAATGGCGAAACATGTTTATGTGACTTCCGGTCCCGCCCCAGAAATCACATGTCAGACCACTTACAACGTTATTTCGAGGGCGTCTTTCAACCCTCTATCCCTAAAAACAATAAAACCGCCCTAAAGAATTATCTGTGGCGTAAAGCACGCACGGATGATCCTTCCTCTTCGCCTATTCCTTTCCTCCTCTTTATCAAGCATCTCCTCACCTCCTTCTTCCTGTTGGACAAGCCTACTTGACTTTCGCTCTTTTCTTCGACACCCTGTCGTTCAGACCACATGAGGTATAATAAAACATTTATGACTTGTTTACACACCGCAAATTCACGACTCGAGATGATCTCACGTTCTCCGGCAACGTGTAAACTTGCTTTTATTTCAAGAATTTTTATGACACTGTGATTATTCGGTAAATCAGAGCAACCGAGAATAAGACAGCGCTCCTTGGACTAATCGAGGAGAGCATTTTTAATTAAATAATACTAATCCTGAAAGGAGTTCTCCCTTGCGAGCAAATCTCATCCTCGCCCTTTTCTCGCTCGACTGTCTGTCTATCTTGCTTTCCCGCTTTCTCCGCTGGCCTAGCGAATCGTCTCTCTTTTAGACTTCGAATTGTAATTAACATTTGGTTCTCCCATTAGTGTAATTAAAGTGCCATTCCATAATCTAGGAGGCGGAGAGGGGTACCTTATCTTTCAGACTTCAGCCCCGCTCAGGGGATGCTCCGAGGTCGTTTTCTCCTCTCGCGTCGTTTCCAGCCCCCCATTGCTTTCCGAATACGCAGCGCCTGTAGTTTCCTTTGGCGATAACTCCTTTCGCGAAAGAGCTCCGGATGAAAAGAGACAAAAAGCAAGTGAGAACTCGCCAAGATGCAACCCAACGAGAAACAAAGGACTTTACAAGTTTTGCAAACGAATAACATTTCCAGTTATTCATTTTCAAATAAACTTTCACAGCTTTAAATTCATTTATCATTTATTATTTTCTAATTTTATTATTTTCTAATTTTATTATTTTCTAATTTTATTATTTTCTAATTTTATTATTTTTTAATTTTATTATTTTATTATTTTATTATTTTATTATTTCATTTATAAATAAACTCACAATAAGGTTTTCCGTAGTTTCCCTTAACTGTGATTGGAAAGAGCCAGGTGAATACGTGTAATTCTTATTGAAGTCGGCTACGGACGCAAGTCAGAGGGAATGGTTGGGGACTTATGGAGAAGAATTGGGGAGTATTAGATATGTAAAAACCTGAACAGGGTATACATGGAGGAATCAAAATAAAAAAACATTAAAAGATATAGTCAAATATATAAAATCAGTAGATGGGATTAACATAAAAAATGACTACAAAAGTAAAAAGGAAAAAGAATGCAAAAATAACAAGTAACTAGAACAATAACTAAACAATTAAGTAGAAATATAGCTAGTAAAGGTACTATAAATGTATCCACGCATGTAATTAAAAATTTGTAAAGAGAAATAACTAAAAATTAGATAAGAAAGCAACTAGAAAAATAACTATAAAGTAACTAGAAAAAAAACTACTAAAGTAGTTACAAGATAACCAGAAAAGTGACTAGTAATGAAACTAGAAAAGTAACTAATAAAGAAACAAGAAATGTAACTAATAATACAACGAGAAAAGTAACTAATAAAGTAACTAGAAATGTAGTCAGAGATGCAACTAGAAATGTAAATAGAAATATAACTAGAATTTAGCTTGGAAAATAATTAGTGAAATAAATAGTAAAGTAAATACAAATGACAATAGTGAATTAACTTTAAATGTAACCAGTAAAGTATCTTTAAATGTACCCACAAATATAATTTGAAATGTAATAAGAGAAATCACTTGATATTAGCTAAAAATTTAATTCAAAAAGTAACTAACAATGTAACAATTTTTATAACTAGTAAAGTTACTAAAAACTAGCTGGGAAAGTAACTAGAAAAATAACTAGTGAAGCAACGAGAAAAATAATTAATAAAGAATCTGGAAAAATAACTTAATAAAGTAACAAAAAAATAACTAATAAAGTAATTAGAACTGTAACTTATAAAGTACACCCGTGGGAGTTGCTGGACTCTTATCGAGCGCGTCCCCAGGTGGCAGATAGGGGAACGCCTCCCAGATATGGGTGGTACCGGTGAAATGAAATAGCTGGCGCGGACCAAAACCAGATAGGGGTGGTTCCCCGATAAATTAACCAAAAAAACAATGATGATGAGTTCGAGTAAAGATTTTGAGATTACGTTGCAGGGGAGGAATATCTCAGTAACGGCGGCTGTAAGTGAGCAAGCGAGTTCCCAGGCGTCGACATCCAATGACCACAGTGCTCCGAGGGTGGACCTCTTGGCCCCCGGAGCATCCAATGCCCCAAGAGAAGGAAAGCGGCAGTTTTTACGGCCACCAACGCTGTTGGTGGGGGACAAACCGCCCTCCAGATCTGCCAACATGACAAGCCTTGTAAGCGCCGCAAACGAGTCTAGCGTGTTCAGTGACGCAACCGCTAAAGACTTGGACAGTTGCAACGAAGACAGGGAAGAGGAAGAAAGAGGAAGAAGAACTCATCGGCAAGATCGGAAAACAAGTAGATGAGATGCTTAAGGCCTGCGAGAAACAGACGAATGTCTCAATGGTCATAAAGGACGGTTTGAAGCAAGTTAGAGGCTGGGTGGAGTCGGCCCAAGCCAAGCACGTCGAGGCAGACAAGTCCGACCAGACTTTTGACAGGGGTCTGCAGTTCACCGAGTATGGGCGCAAAAAGCGCCGAAGACTGCGCGAAGGCATCCAGGTACGATAGATTCGGTGCAACCGAAGTCGTCCTGAAGAGCCAAAAAAGTAAGAAGGAGAATAGCCTGCCTGCTAATGAGCAACAAAAAAGCAGAGAACTGGAGAAACTTTTGCTCAAAAGGTTATGGAATCGAAGGTTCAAAAGGGTCAAGAGGTTAAGGCGGCAGCTCCCACCACGATTCCGAAGTCAACGGTGAGAAAGTAAAGGCTAAAGACGTAGAAAATGCTCATCAAGGTTGCTGAGGGACAGACGTATGCGTCTGTCCTCAGCAAACTTAGAATGGAGATTAAGCCTGAGCAGTGCCAATCAGAGGTGGTGGGTGTGAAGCCCACGCAAAAGGGAGACCTCCTCCTAACATTGGGAGGAGGCTCAAAATAGGAGCTTCTCGCTGCGAAGGTGGCCGAGACAGTAGACGAGATAGCGACTGTCCAGTCCCGAGACAACCAGAGAGTTACTCTGGAAATCCGAGACTTGGACAGTCTCACCGAAGAAGGAGAGGTGGTAGAAGCTCTGGAACGGGTTCTCTCAACTCCGAGAGCGAACAGAACGGTGTGGCTTTTAAAAGCAAACAAACGAGACCAGAGGTTGGCGGTGGTCACCCTAACCCGCCGAGAAGCAACAATTTTGGAGCAGCTTGGCCATGACAAGATTGGCTTCCTCAGTTGCTGTGTAAGGAAACGGGTTACGGTGATCAGATGTCACCGGTGCCTGGGATTCGGGCACAAGGCAGTACAATGCAGCGGTGTGGACAGATCCACC
>WNHD01000874.1:4496-36120 GCA_011057455.1 Ganaspis sp. Gsp50
TGGCACATCCATATATGTTGTTGTGCCAACAACAAAATGTGGTTGTCTCATATTTAACAACACATATGGTTGCCACAAACATTCAGTTTTTTCCGTGTACTAATTCAGATTTAAAGAATTATGTATATTTAAACATTTAAATTTTATAAATAAAGAATGAAATAAATATACATTAAAAAATATAAATAAACTTTAAATTTTGATCCAAATTAGTCGTTTTCATTTTGGATTTGAAAATACATAAAAAAAAATTGTATAAAGAATTCGAGAGAAAGCCTCAATTATTATGATTATTAGTATTATTATTGTTTAAACAAACTATGAAGAATTATTATTATTACTAGATTTAGTTGATAAAAGTTATTAATTAATTATTATTATTATTACTATTTTTATTATTATTATTATTATTATTATTATTATTATTACTATTATTACTATTACTATTATTATTATTATATTGTTATTACTATAATAATAATAATAATTATTATTATTATTATTATTATTATTATTATAACAATTTAAAATTTAATTACAGAAATACTAAATAAATTAAAAATCACATCCTTGGATGGCAGGTATTCAATAGTTTCCAACTATGTGTGTATTCGAAAATAGATTCCAGCCGTTCACTGCATTATCAGATCTCGAAGGGCTTAAAAATATCTCGTAAATTTATCCCATAATCAATAACTCACTGTATAAATTTACAATAAAATATTTACGCAATTTCCTTTATTTCATATTTATAATACTAAAATGACCCAATTTTTATGATTCATTATTAACAAAAGCAAGAATAAAATTACCATCTCTCTCATATCTTTGTAATAAAGTAAAAACAGTTTTCATGAATTTTTTACTCAAAATCGATTATCGGCCAAAAATAAACGGATAAGGGAAATAAACTTAAAGTCAGAAATTCTATTTCTTCCTGGCTCTTAAAAGGATTATAAAATAAGCTTCTTTTCAATATCCAATTAACTTTTCTTTTTTTAAAAATGTTATTAAGTGTAAAATATATTTGTTTCTATATTTCAAACATTTTTTTATATATTTTAAATTTATATGGTAATTTTGTTTTACAATTGATTTTCTGGTAATAAAGTTTGTCGAGGAAATCTATAACATTCGTAATTATTTTGAGTAAAAAGATATTTATATAAATTATTGTAATAATAATAGTAATAAAAATAATAATAATAATAATAATAAAATCAATAATAATAATATCTATAATATAATAATATCTATATAATACACTTGATATTTTAATTTAAAAATAGCAATCACGGAATATTTCAACCAAATTTGTGCTAAAGAATGTGAATTCTTATATTCTAATTTTCTTTTAAATTAACATTTGTAATTTTGTAACTCAAACCGAATTTGCAATTTACTTAGTGGATTAGTTATACACACATGAGTATATATCACTAATCTTCTAAACCAATTTGTGTATCATCAGATTGACCCAGAAGTTCAATTAATTCAATTAATTAATTAAATTGTAAAAAGCTTAACGAAAAATCCAAGACATTCTTTATCGAATTTTCGATTTTCCAGCAAAAATAAACTTTACGGGGATATTTATTAATTCAAAGCTAAAAAAGAGGAGATATCGCTACAAACGTGGAACGATTTAAAGTACGCAGTCACGCAACGGCAACCCTCAAATTTTATGATGCAAAGTAAAAATTTTTTACGTTTAAATTTAATTGCAAATGCTTGATGGAATACCGACACATATAGTTGTAATAAATTAAAAAGATAAAATTAGTCCACCTAACCAAATTAGAGTCGTGTCAAGTGTTAAATTAAGAATTCAAAACACCACTCCCATAATTTTTTATAAAGCAATAAATTGAGCAACCAACGTTACACTGTAATGTTAATAAACATAATAAATAGAAACAATATAAAATACCACTCCCATTTTTTATAAATCAATAAATTGAGCAACCAACGTTACACGTTAATAAACATAATAAATTAAAACAATATAAAATACTATAAGAGTATAATATGTAATAACATTAAAATAATAGTAAGAAAAGTAGACAATGGTAATTTTAATTTAAATCCAAAATTTGAGTTATTCTACTAAATTCTAAACATTCTAATAAACCAAAAAATAAGTTGATTTTTAGTCAGTTTGCTTTAAAGGTGTAAACACTTTCAAATTTTATTGTTTCTGGATAATATTTTTACTTTAAACAATTAAAATAATTATTTTGTAATACTTATTGTTACAGTAATTTTGCCTTTTCACGTAAAAAAGCTTCGTTTTGTAAATTGTATAGTTCCATTAAGTTATCCCCTTTTATTCTTAAATTTCGAATCAGTAGATTTATTCAAAATAAAAATTGCAAGTGAAATTATCATTTACCGACTAAAAAAGTAAAGATTTACTAATTATTAGTAAAAAAAAAACTTAATTTAATTAGTCAATGCGAATGCAAATAAAGTTCCGAACGTTCAAATGAATGAAATTTTTATTCTTCAATTTTTAAAAATTCTAATTTGTCCTAAAATATTATTTTACGTAACAATTATTATATTATTTTATATTATTTAATATATTATTTATTAAAAAATAATAAATCTTTGCTATTTCAATCGTCAAAAGACTTTTAGCTATAAAGAGTAGTTAAAGCTTAGGTACTTAAATTTTTTTCACTTAAGTAATTTTCACCTATTTAGTTCAACAACTTGATAAATTGTTTTTCCTTTTCAGGAAAAACAATTTTTTAAATTAAAAGTTAAAAATTTTAATTTTTTTAATTAAAAAACCTGTGATTTTTACAGGCATATGCCTGTAGAATTCCAATTATTTAACTTTAAATTTTACATCAGGTTCACGGAAAAAACTATCCAGTTAAGCCTCATTTAACATTTTTTTTCAGTTATTTTAACCAGAATTCCGGTTAAATTTACCGGACGTCCGGTTAAAATAACCGGAATTCTGGTTAAAATAACTGGAAAAAAATGTTAAGTGAGGCTTAACCGGAATTCCAGTTATTCCAACCGGATAGTTTTTTCCGTGTTGCGTTGAAAAATAAAATTTTTTTTTTTCTGTTTTTTAGAAGCATATTTTACTTAATTTAGTGAAATTAAAATAAAATTAAACCACCTTTTTAAAATTTTAATTTAAAAAATTTAATTTAATTTTAATTTAATTTAAACTAAATATTGTATTGCAATTTAACCATAAATCTATAACCTTATACCTCTCGATACTTTTCTGTCGAAAAAAATTAAACTGACGGAAAAAATAAGTACGTGAAAATTTCCTTGACATTACTCGACTTTTGAATGGAACACAAATTTGCAAAAATGTCAAATAATTTACGTGAAAAAAATTAAAATGCTAGAATAATTCATTCACTTTTCCTTTAATTGTTTCACGTAAATTATTTGAAATTTTTGCGAATTTGTGTCCCATTCAAAAGTTGAGTACTGTCAAGGAAATTTTAAACTATGTACTTATTTGTTCCTTGTATAAAAATGAAATAATCACTGAAAATATCTGATTATACAAAATAGAGCTAAAGTTTAAACAATCTATTAAAACCGATTGCTTAAAAAAGATAGTTTAAACCGATTTATTAACCAAACTGTAAAAAACATTTGCTTTGTCAAGTAATTAATCGAATGATTAATTGAATAATTAATGCAATTGTTTGAACTAATGTTATATAAATTATTTGCGAATTAATTATATACCTATTAAATGTTTGAATTATTTATACATCAATTGTTTAAATTAATTATATACCTATTAAATGTTTGAATTAATTATATATCAATTGTTTAAATTAATTATATACCTATGTATTAAATGTTAGAATTAATTATTATAATTATAATTATAATATCAATTGTTTAAATTATTTATACATTAAATGTTTGAATTAATCATATAATATATTAATCGTTTATATTTCTTTAAAAATTGTACAAAGTGAGCGTTTTACGATATTTTAAACAAAAAATTCTTAATATATGCAAAAGCGTGACAAGTTTCCCGAGTTTAGCATGCGGGTAAATCGCCGGCGGATCGACTGACTGAGAATCTTCTTGCGGGAAAGAAGGCAAGGGCTGGTAGCGTCGCGGCGCCGCCGCCGTTCCTCACGACGCAAAGCACCCCCGAGCGTCACTTCATCCCTTTCGGACTCGCTGTATCCGCACAAACTATAGTGTAATTCCTATCTAACATAATACCACGTGCGTCTCATGGAAGGGGTGTCTGCTTCTGGAATTACTTCTTCCAGGAGATAAAAAGCTTTCGCCCGAAAAGACGTAAAAGTTCAAGCAACTCTGTTTCCCCGAACCTTGAGAAAACTGCTGGATATCTGCAGACAGGGGGAATAAATCTGCATTCACCAAACTAAAGTCGAATGATTCACGATTCCGAAAACTAATCTTTTAAATGTAGAAATTGCTCAAGAATTGTATTAAAAAAAAATATAGAATATGACGAAATTTTTTTATTCACTGAGAGAAATGTTTGTTTAAATTGAACAAGGTTTGTTTGAATCGAATATATTTTCATTGGATCAAATAAATTCTGTTAAGCGAATCAATTTTGTTTAAATCAAATAAATTTTCTTTGAATCAAACAAATTTTCTTTGAATCAAAACAAATTTCCTTTGAATCAAACAAATTTTCTTTGAATCAAATAAATTTTCTTTGAATCAAACAAATTTCCTTTGAATCAAATAAATTTTCTTTGAATCAAACAAATTTTCTTTGAATCAAACAAATTTTCTTTGAATCAAATAAATTTTGTTTGAATCAAATAAATTTTGTTTGAATCAGACAAATACTATAGTTAACTCTACGAATAGTGCCGCAGATTTACACAAATTTGCACAAAGAGATAAAGGACGCTCGAGTGAGAATAAAAGAAAAGCGGCACTATTCGTAGAGTTTCAGTGGCACTATTCATAGAGTTGACTGTATTTGAATCGAAGAAATTCTAATTTGAATCAAATAAATTATGTTTGAATTAAACAAATGTGTTTTGAAAGCCAAGAGAAAGCCCAAAATTATTATATAGTCGACTGTATAGTAAAATAAAAATATATTTAATTTGAATACATATTTGTTTAAATTGAATATAAACTTGTTTTGATCCAAAAAAATTTATTTAAATCAATGTTTATAATATAAACATGAAACAACATATATGTTTATAATATAAACATGAAACAACATATATGTTTATAATATAAACATGAAACAACATATATGTTTATAATATAAACATTTATTACAATATATTAAAATATAATCAATGTTTGTTAATCACGTTTATTTAAATAATTTTTTTTCATTCGTTTATGTTTCAAATTAGGCAAATTTTCAAATTCAAAACCCAATTTTCTCTCAATGCGTAAATTTTTTTCAATTGTTTTTAGCCTTCGATTCGACATAGAGAAAGACAAAAAATACGAAAAACAAAAATCGTGCACTTGATTGCAATAATGAAACTGATATATAATATATAATATATAATAAAACTGATATATAACTGAAAAAAAATCCCACCTGTTAAAGAACACAATTTATCAAAAATAAAAAAAATTAATGTAACGCAAGTGGAAGATTATAAACATTTATGCCTAAAACTTTTTTTTAAATAAATAACGTGTTAAATAGAATAATTTAAATAAAAAAATGTGTTGGCCTGTGAAAGTACAAATAAATAAATAAAAAATTAATGCAACCAAGTGGATCTGGTTGAAATGCGCAACGTTTTGTCAACGATAAAGAAAAATTAATATGTCACTAAGCGGAATATTATAAAAATTATTGCCTACAATATTTTTAAAAACAATTGTTGAATAAAATGCATTTCCAAAAATTTTTTGAGATAAAAATTAGAAAGAAGAAATAAATAGAAAAATATGTTTAGTTTAAATCGTTGATCAAAAACGTTGTGGACTTCAACTTGGTCCAAGTGGAAGATTATAAACATTTTTGCCTGAAACTCTATTTTAATACTCTCTAAAAATGCATAAGCGAAATTTCGTTTATTCATTTTTAGAGAGTAAATAACGTGTTAAATAGAATAATTTAAATAAAAAAATGTGTTGGCCCGTGAAAGTACAAATAAATAAAAAAGCCCTTTGAGATAAAAATTGAAAAGAAATTTTGAAAAAAAAATTGAAAAAAATTTTTGAATACATTATTTTTCGTTTTATGTAGTTTTTTTCTATTGCTTGAAATAATTGTATAAGATTTTCCGCTACTTTTGTTTAGAGGTCGGCACTTTAAATAAAATTAGATAGATCTATGCAAATTGGAATATAATACAGAATTTGTTGACTACGTGAGTCTTGATTCTATGAAGGAATTTGAGTCAATGGGAAATCTTCTCGAAAGGATACCGTTGCTCCCGCGTCAGTAGTTGGCATATATGTATATTCTTGTCCTCTGTTGAAGCGCGTGCCGTTTATCGTCACATACCAATGCTCTTTTAATTCCGCACTCACCGATGTCTTTTTATAAAACCCAAATCAAGCCGATATTAAGGAAATAACGGAACCCATACTAATTTTAAACTTTACTATAGATAAAGTCCACGGGAATTTTTAAACCAAAAATGTTTTCTACTTAATAAAGAATTTACGGTTTATATATTAACACTTTCATTATTTTAGTTTCAATTTTTTCTAATTACTACCCTGTTCTACTATTTTTGAAATTGCTTAGTTCTAGATGTGTAATTAATTAATTCAATAGATAATTAATGTGACATGATCTGAAGAAAGGGACCTTAGAATATAGGTCCACTTGAATATAGGCACTTGAATATAGGCACTTGAATATAGGCACTTGAATATAGGTTACGTTTAAAGATAGTTTTCACTTGATAAATGTTTTCTTTTTAATTATTTGTAACCAAAAAAATTTTTTCGTGAATTTTTAGTATATACACTATTAAGAAGAACTGTTTTCTTCTGCAAATAATTAAAAGGGAAGTATTAATTTAGTTAAAAAAGTAAGCAAACATAACCTATTTTCAAATGCTTCTAAGGTCTCTTTCTTTAAATCTTGTCACAATTAATTTCATATGTGTAATTATTTAATTCTATATGTGTAATTATTTAATTCTATATGTGTAATTATTTAATTCTTTATGTAAAATTATTTAATTCTTTATGTAAAATTATTTAATTCTTTATGTGAAATTATTTAATTCTTTATGTGAAATTGTTTAATTCTGGATGCGTTTTTATAAATTAAATTGATAAATAAGTATTTTAGTATTTATATATTTACATCTATTTATGAATATTTAAGAAAAAAGGGGTCCATTCTATATTTAATTAATTCATTTATTAGTTTAAGAGACCCTTGCGGTAATTAAGATTTAACAAATTTTGACATTTAAATCTATCATTCAATCCTTTATCCATGTAAATAAAAACGACCTCAAATGTATAATAATGATGATAAAAAAAACAATAAAATTTTATAAAATAAATACATAATAATAATAATAAGAATAATAATAATAATAATAATAATAAGAATAATAATAGTAATAATAACAAGAATAATAATAATAATAATAATAATAATAATAATAATAATAATAAATTATATAATTAATTCTGATTCTTCTTGATTGATTCATTCTCGATTAATTCTATAATCACTACTTTTATGATACTGAAGTTTGCAACGTTTCTTTTCGTTTATGAAAAACTAAAAAGCAAATATTTATTTACTAATATTTGTTCCCGTACTTATTTACAACTTTTTTTAAAAAAAATAATGTAAAAAGAATCTTTAGAAATTGTAAATAAATGTTTAGAAAATTTGAAAATAGTAAAAATTTGACGTTTCTGAAGTTCAGAACGTTCATTTGAACGAATTCTTTTATTTTCATTTCAATTTTTACAAAATATGTTTTTGTAATGAAAATGGACAATAATTGTTCTAAAACAATAACATAAAAGTTAATAATTGTCACATAAAACTATATTTTAGGACAAATCTACATAAAACTATATTTTAGGACAAATCTGAATTTTTAAAAAGATAAGGATACAAATTTCGTTCATTTGAACGTTCAGAACTTTATTTGCATAAAATTTGTTTCTTTATATTTTGTAAACGAAAAAAAACGTTGCGAACTTCAGCGTCGTCTAGTTTTTATGCAGTGAGAAATTGTATAATATAATATAATTAACAATAACAACAAAATCAACAATAAAAATAATAGCAATAACAATAACAATTTAAAAAACTATTCATGATCTGTGGATTGGTTTTAATAAATAAATTAACAATAATTAATAATTAATAATAATAATTTAATAATTTATAATAATTAAACAGAAAACTAATTACGTCTCGAATTCGTTTACTATAAAATTTTAGAAAAATATTCCCTTTTCATTTTTTGTAATAAGATCAACTTTTTTTGAAAATAAGTGTTCAAGAATTAATAATAAAAAAAGAAAAAAAATATCAAGTATAATAATAAATACTATCAAATGTCACTCACAGAATTTTAATCATAAAAATCCACAACAAGAAAAACTAATTTGCATAAAATCCATTTACATGATCCAAATGAACAATTAATTAATGACAAAAATATTGTTATATTATTAATTAATTATTCTGACTTTTATTTTTTTCATATCAAGACACATTGTGAACGTAAATAAAATCTATACATATGTAAGTATACAAACATGTATATGTATTTATTCAAACAATATATCCATGATTAAAATTTACAGATTAGATAACAAATATTTTTCCGAGTTTTGAAAGTAAAGTAATTTAACCCTTTTTAAGTAGGCATTCTGCAGTACTAAGGATGTTCTTACGTAAGTATTGTCACTTAGGCCGGGTCTTACGTAGAAAACTATGGGAGAATCGACCTAAGCATCAATTGACTTATGTAAGGTCTTAGCACGTCAGCATACTAATCAATACTTATCTCAAACGTGTAATTCTCTGAGGATTTTGTTTATAACGTTTCTATTGAAACAACGAGAATGTAAAATATTTTTGGCACTTGTTCTTTGCGGCTTGAAAATTAACCTTGAAATTTCCACAGAAAGAATAAAGAGAAAAAAAGAAGCTTTTTTTAAGAGCATGTCTTTTTTTAGACTCTTCAAAATATAAACAACCTCCGCTAATTAGCTGCTGTCTTTACGAAATAGACTATTCAATTCTGTCTTGCATAAAACTAGAAACAGATAAACGGACTTTTTTTAATCTAACATTATTTTGTTTTGTTTATCTTATTTTATTATTTATCTTATTTTTCTATTATTTATCTTATCTTATTTATTTTATTACCTTATTTATTTATTATCTTATTTATTTATTACCTTTTTAATTATTATCTTATTTATTTATTACCTTTTTAAATATTATCTTATTTATTTATTATCTTATTTATTTATTATCTTATTATTGAATCTTCATTGAAATTTTTTTATTTACCTTTACTGTAAAACATTTTAAACATTTTATTTTGTTGCTTTTTATTTTAGTTCTCTTACTTAAATAATAACGAAAAATTACAACAATTTTATTAATAATAAATATTCGAAAAGTAGGAAAGGATTTTAAAAGACGGTTTATACTGAACAATCCTTTAGTATATGTAGTGAGAGATTGAAAATTAAAACAAAGACATGTGAAACTTCTAATCATTTCTAATTGTGTGTGAGTGTCAAAACGTTAAGAGCCAGAGTTAATAATTAATAGGTACTTAAAGAGTGTAGGATGAAAGAAGCAGGGATTGACACAATAGACAAATGTTTTCTTATGTTGAGAAATAAATGAGAAACGATTAACCTATCATAAAAATCTATTACAATACTCGTATATTCTTCCTAAGTAAATAAAACACCTACAAACAAAAAAATGTAACCCTTTTTTGGTCATTCATATTGGTAATTAAACAAACGACTTTTTCATTGTCGTAATATCCCATATATTTATTTAAGTGTAATCATTGTTTTTATTATTATTGTAAATATTATTACTATTATGATTATGATTATTATTATTATTATTCTGAATTAAATTTGACGTTTAAGAAAACCGCAAAAACATCACACGACTCTAAAATTATTTTGAATGTTAATTTAGTTTATTACCAATGAAATTTTTATGACTAACGTATTTTATTACGAAAATAATATATAATTTAATCGAATCCGTTATCTTTCGACTTTTCCACTAATTTATTTATTCAACAAACATCCACTAATGAAAGCTGACAAATTATGAGTGCTTTTACCGTTCACTAATTCCTTTCTAAAAATAAATAATAATTTAAATGCGCATTTTCAATAAAATACTTGTGCTGTTTTCTACTTCTAATTATTTATAAATAATGTTTCTATTACTCATGTAGTTATTTAAGTTACTATTTAATTTCATTTTTTACAATGTAATTTTTGACCCATACATATTGTACGTATTTTAAAAGAAAACCGTAGTAAATAATAAATTAATTTTAAATTAATAACCAAACGTCAGACAATCGAATCAAGTCAATCTAAATGCTTTATTTTGCTTTTTTGAACAGAAAAAAGTATAAGATTTCAATACCATCAAGATTGCTTATAATGCAAACAGAAGAGGTTATGTTGCATCTTGTATTTTTGTAGCAAGATAGAAATACTCCAAATCTAGTTTTATGCAGAATTAAAAACCTAGTTTGATTCAAATCTATTTAATTTATCTCTTGAATCAAAACGAATTTCGACTAAAAAACGAATGACAATTTTACCAAAAGCACTAAAACTCGACCTCTCACAGACTTCACAAAAATTTAAATACCCTAGTTTATCTCAAATCTTTTTAAACCTCGAGAAATAGGGCATCTACGTCACCGAGATTTAAAATACTGAAGGAGGAAGAAATTTGTTTGCAATGAGGGATGAGTGATCTTTCAGAATGACGTAAACAGTATTGTAAATGCAAATTTTCATTTTATATGTAGCAGTCCCGATTTTAGTTTATTTTACATAACTCATTTTTGCCGACAATTTCATAAAAACACACAAGATAAAAAATAATACATAATCAAAATTTTGACACCAGAAAAACGAAGAAAAAAGAAGCATGGAATGTTAAAAAGCGCATGAACGGTTGGCAACTTGTGCAACGAGCCGAGGTTAGGTTAGAGCTGCAGTTGTCGATGAATTTAAAGGGATTTAGAGTTCTCGGAATTGGGTTCATTTTATTCTACATGAGGGTTCAAAGAATGCTTTTAGCAAATTTTACGGACTCACCTCGTTGAAGGCCATCTTCTTCGCTATTCCAGACTCACGGCTGCTTCCGGCACCTCCTTGTCCCACCGCTTCTTCCTTGTGAAAAAAACGTCCCGTGGAACAATGCTGTGAATACAGCAGCTGATTTTGACGATTGTTAGGACAAACCAGGATCGGGATTGAAAGCACCGCACAAAATGCACTTATGACGGCCTGTCTGCCAGCAGCCCTCTGCGACACACATACGTCACGAGACCAGCACCTTGACCCCCGTTCAGTCTCACCGGTCGCGGTTCAGAGTCTTCTTTACATACACGAGCCACATCCCCTACGACAACACAGCCGATTTGATCTGTGCACAGGATCAGGACACAAAAAAATCTCAGGTGGGACCGAACTGTGGACCTAATTTGATTATAGCGAAAATGGCCCGAAATTCAGCAAGTCACTTACAATCCACGAGAAATAATGCAACTTCATGGAAACAAATATTGTTCTAGATCACTCACTTTATGACTGATTATTTCTACCTGGTTTTATTACACTTTTGTTTAGGTATTTATTTGGGAGACTAAATAATCTGCAAACAGAAAAGCGCCATCTTGGCCTTTGACACAAGGAAGGAGACCGGGGTTATTTGAAATTAATATCGTATCGCCATCTTTTGAGCAGCGAGTCAACTAATTTTGAAATTCTTGCCGTATCTACAGTCGGTATTCGAATTTACAGAAATTTCAGTTTCCTACACTTTATTTTCGTCAACTTTTTAATAAAAAATAAATAAACAATGGTTAATATTTGTAAAATACCCCTTACTTCTTTTGAAAAAATGTAATTGTCAATTTTGTCTTTCTTGTAATTTAAAAAGTAATTTTTCATAAATATTCTAGACGTGTTTTATTAAATTTTTACCAGTCTTCGATATTTTTATTCACTATTCTTAATATTTCCTCGTGTATTCCCTGAATCATCAGAATATTTGCAAACCTTTTCTTTTCTTTCTTTTTGACAAACTACGCAACAATAGAACTCAATCATCGATTAAGAAACCTGTCAAAAATGTAACTGTCTTTTCTTTGGTCAAAATAATCTGTCTTTTCTTTTACTAATTACTTTCTCAGTCACATTAATTAGACAATTGGTATTCAAACCAAAAAACAAAACATAAACTGCAAGCATAAATTCTTTAAAAATCTGTAAGCAAAAGAGAGAAAACACAAAACAAACTTCAAGAGAATCAAAAAGGGTAAAAAACAATATCAGCAAGCAATCAGCAAGTTCCAAAATTAATATATCTACATAACCTAAAGAAAGGCAAGTATACAACTTTTGCAACTTTTCAGATCAAATCACCAAATATTACTCACTCCACGTATTTATAATTCATAAATGGTTAACTAAAGCTTACAGTTTTTGTATGAATTTTCACTTTTATCAGGAAAAATCAAAGGAAAAGCTCGAAAACTATTCTTAAACGTTAACAAGACGCCAATTGATATCATCAATAAGTTGGCGCCAATTCGTCGTATGATAAAATTCACCGATAGAGGCGTACATGTCGCATTTTAGAAAGAAGCTATTTCATTGGTCAAATTGAAAAAGTTACAAGTCACGTGATTTTGGACCAATGAGATAATGTCTTTCTTATGTTATGCGCATGGAATTCTTGACCTACATTTAACCCTTTTGACTATTTCCTGGAAAATAGTACAGGTGCACTTCCGGGATTCCATTCGAAAGAACAGGTGCACAAAAAGCGCGAAAATTCAAAATTGAAAAAATTAATAAACATTGAATGATGCACAATAGGAGTAAATTAACATTGAGTGAATGTAATAAATACGTGAGATAGAATTTTTAACCTATTCTTAAAGAATAATATTGTTTTAGAAAGAAAGAACAGGAATTAAAAAAAAATAAATATATGTAATAGGAACATAAAATGAATTAATTACAGTGAAAAATCAAGTTTCTTTTTAAAATTTATACAAACAGATAATTTTAAAAGTTAAGTCTTATAAATAAATAATATTGGAAAATTATTTGTTTGAAAAATTAAAAATAATCATTCCCATTCATTAGAATATAGTAATATAAGTAAATACAAAAAAAAATAAAAGTAAATAAAATAAAAGTAAATAAAATAAAAGTAAATAAAATATAGTAATAAGTAATTTTAGTAACTATTAAAATTATTATAAATAAGAAATCTATGCATAAAAATAAGAAATTAAACCGTAACAAAATTTGTTAAATTATAAAAGGAATACACATTCAAACAACAATTTAAAAATAACTAAAAATATAAAAATTAGTTAATAAGAACTAACTGTAAAATGGTAATAGTGTTTTATTATTATTTTATTATTATTATTATTATTATTAATATTATTATTGTTATTACTATATAATATTAGTTCTAAATATAATTAATAATAATAGTAACAGCAAAAAATGCATTTAAAAATTAAAATACTTTTGATAAATATAAACAAAATTCTAAATTAATAAATCTATATAATATAAATAAATAAATGTCAATAATAATAATAATAATAATAATAATAATAATAATAATAATAATACTAATAAAATATTGATAAATAAAATAATAAATAAAAAAACAAAAAATAAATAAAATAAAATAATAACAGCAACAAGAAAATAATATTGTATTTGAAAATTAAAATATTTTCAATAAATATAGAAAAAATTGTAAATTAAAAAATATTTTTCAACTGGGTCATTTTGTACGGAATGACCATTTTTCCCACTACTATTGACTTTCTGAAGGCCACTAAACGCGGTTTCAACGTATCTTTAGTTCAAATCGAGCAACGCTTGTGGTCTTTTAAGAAAAGGGTTCTCTTTCTCGTAAAAACCATAAACATCTTATAATGCACTCCTTTTGATTAGAAAAAAAATTTTAAATTGTAAATTTCAATTAAGAACATAATCATGAAGTCTTTAATAATAATTGCCATAATTTCAACAATTGTAGTCACTGGTAAGTAATATGCATACAAGACTATAGATCCAAATACATATATTTTTCTACGCAGTTATTCACTATTGATCCTTATTTCACACTATTAATTCAAATTTTGTAGCTGCAGTGTTAAAATTCTAATTTAAAAAAAATCAAAATTTATTCAATTGCCGACGAGCAAAGGATCTATTCATAAACATTTATTTTGGCGCGTTTTGATTTGAAAAATGAAAAGCTCTTTATTTAATTAAAAACGGAAAATTGTGAAATAAGCGAATTTAAATTAATTTTTGGATAATTTGTAATTTTTATCTATTTGTGCTACTTAAATATATTTTAAGTTATATTCTAAAATTCGTTATTCTTTCATTTCCCTTTCACTTCTGCTTCGTGAGCAAGAAAGTGTGATTAAGGTCTAAAACACGTCAGTGGGTGATTCCGTGTAAACTGTACCAAAAATTTCAATGTGTGTATTCACTGTTTCCATTAAAAACATAATTTCAATTTACTAAATTGATTTATTCAATTCACAAATTGATTTATTCAATTCACAAATTGATTTATTCAATTTAAAAAATTTGCAAAATTTATTTTCAATTTATCTACTATAGTTTTAAAAGATTTTTAATTTTAATTCCTTCCAATTACAAAGTTTCCAAATAAATTTTAAAAGACTTTTAATTTTAATTCCTTCCAATTACAAAGTTTCCAAATTTTGATTTGTTTCTTATCAAAATAAACAATTTTTGTTTTTTTAAGCTTTTACTTTGTTGTCAAAGGATTCTTAGAAATTCTCAAAAATCAAACAATTGAAAACTAAAATTAATTAACACTTTAATCAAGAAATCATTTTAATTAAAATTTAAAAAAATAAAAAAAATTTAATTAACGTTCGAAACCGAAACCTAATTTTCCATTTGGTTATTTGTGGCTAATTTAAATTTTCTTTTATTTTTGAAATATTTTTTTTAATTCTATATTTTAGTACATGTACAGCCGAAGCTAGTACTTTTAATTATATGTAAAATTTAAATAATTTCTTCACAGTATTTCTTCTAATATAATTGATAGAGCTTTTAATTCATTGCAAAATAAAAATTATTCTTTCTTTTCATTTTTATCTGCTTCGTGAAAAATGTAAAGTATGACTAAAGTTTAAAACTCGTCTCTTTTGTTCTCAGATGCAAAATGACAATGACTCACAGCATATTCAAATATTTCTCTTTGTTTCAGGAAACTGTACTCATTGTTATAAATGCGTTGAAGGAGATCAAAGTAATGTCCAGGGAGATTATACAACTTGTAATCAATTTTTAGAAAATAATAAATGTGAAACCTCTTCGTCTTCTAGTCGTTGTGTAACTTATGTTTATAACTGTAAGTATAGAATTTTATGTAAATTAATCTAAAAATATTTTATTTTATTTCATTTCATTTTATTCTATTTTATTTTATATTATTTTCTTTTATTTGATTTGCTTTTAATTTATATTATTTCTTTGATTTGATTTGCTTTTAATTTATATTATTTTCTTTGATTTGATTTTAATTTAAATTATTTTCTTTCGATTTGATTTGCTTTTAATTTATATTATTTTCTTTGATTTGATTTGCTTTTAATTTATATTATTTTCTTTTATTTGATTTGATTTTAATTTATATTATTTTCTTTGATTTGTTTTGATTTTAATTTATATTATTTATTTTATTTTATTTTATTCAATTCTTGATACTTTTGAATAAAACTTAAAAATCCAACAACTTGTAAAAACTTCCGATTCAGTTGAAAATTTGCTTGAAATAAAGTTCTGGGCACTAAAGATTTTTGGAAATTAGAATAATTATAATAATTAAATTAAATTTTTCTAGATTTGCATAGAAGAACAGTTGTATATGATTGTTGGAGTGAAACACGACCTTTGAAATACGGAGAACCTAGTATTGAATATTGCAGAACTGATTTTTGCAATCGTAATGAAAATTGGGGCCGTTATAGTAAGGCCACAAGTGTGACATTGTCAACTTCTCTTGGACTTATTTTAATTAGTTCTCTCTACTTCCTCTAACATTAAAATTACATCACGAGGACAAAATAATGAACTTCATAACACGCAAGGACAAAATCATTACCCAGATTTTTTGCCTTCACAGAAAATAGTACAAATGAAAAATAAACAGTTTTTTGTAAATTACTTAATTAAGTTAGGCTTTTAGTAATTACTTATATCAGTATCATACGAAAAAAAACGTCCATACGAACAATTTTGCGATTACGAAAAACGTTATTTTTAATTACTAATTATTGTATATGTAATTTAATTAAAATAATTATATATATACATATATATTATATATTATATATATTATATAATAATAATGTATATTAAAATTAGTACAATAAGTATTATCATGAATAACGATCTAATGTTGCATAAATTTAATATTATGTATTTTACGTAAAATTACAATTTTCTAATGTTTTGTATTTTTCAAAAATTGGATTTTTTAATCTTTTGTATTTTACCTGCAATTTATAATATTTTGCATTTTATTAAAATTCCCTTTCTTAATGTTTTGTACTTTACGTAATATTGCATTTTTTAATGTTTCGTATTTTATATAAAATTTCATTATTTTTTAATGTTTTGTATTTTACGTAAAATCACATTTTCTAATGTTTTGCATATTTTAATGAAATTCAATTTTTTTAATGTTTTGTATTTTACGTAAAATTCAATTTTTTAATGTTTTGTATTTTACGTAAAATTCAATTTTTTAATGTTTTGTATTTTACGTAAAATTCAATTTTTTAATATTTTGCATTTTATACAAAAATCGCATTTTTTAATGTTTTTGTATTTTACGTATAATATTGCATGTTATCTAATATTGTACATGTTACCTAATGTATCTTACGAAACATAATATATTTTTACGTGATATTATATTATATTATTGAGTGCCATTGAGCAAAAATTAGTTATATTGTTAATTTTAAAACCGACTGTTGAATTGTCCACGTCTTTTAACTCTGTTAATTATCTTCCAAAATTAACAACATGCCGAAAAGTTTTACTTTCAGATCAATACGAAAATTTTTATAATCATTTACAAGAGCATTTTTCGAGTTGGATTTTGATGACTGAATAAAAAAACTTGTAATCAAAAACTATTAAGGTCTAGCTTCATTAATTTGTAGAATTAATTTATTCAATTTCAATTGTGATTTATTACTTAATGTGAATTTTCAAAAATATTGTCCTTTAATTTAATTATCCTAAACAATTTTTCGGACGTTTTCAATTTTTCGGACTTAAAAGAATTGAGTGAAATTATTTAGTATCACAGAGAAGTGCCACTCCACGTAAAATCCAAAATTCTGGAGGTTTGATTGTTTGCAACCATAAAGGTGTAATTAGCAAATTATAAGTTCTCATTGGCTTCTTGTAAACCGGACACTAAAGAAAAATTTAAGTTTATTTATTAAATTTAAAATTAATTTGATAAAGGAACGATTATTTGATAATAAACAAGTAATTATCGGTTATTTCTTTCTCATGTAATTTTTAATCAAATTATAATCACTTTTATCAAATATTAAATTTTTTGTACCATTCATAGTAAAATTTACTTTTAATTATTTGTCTCTTTTTTAAAATAGTATTTTTTTGTGCATTGTAGCATACTAATTTTAGAACTTTAATTTTAAACTTTGCTTTTTATGTAAACTTTGCATTAATTTTAAACTTTACTTTTTATGTAAACTTTGCATTAATTTTAAACTTTACTTTTTATGTAAACTTTGCATTAATTTTAAACTTTACTTTTAATGTAAACTTTGCATTAATTTTAAACTTTGCTTTTTATGTAAACTTTGAATTGTAGTGGTTAATCAATAAAAGCTGCTTTGAAGAATAAATAAAATAAAAGTAAAAAAAAATAAATCAAAAAGTAGAAATACTTTTTAGAACTATTAAAAATAATAATGAAACGGACAAACCTGGTATAATTCTGGTTTTTTATCCGGAGTGTTATAAAGTGCAAAAATGTGTATCACAGGCATCATCACATACAACACTTTATTTGCAGATTCACGTAATCTATTATTTCTCAAATCCCATCCAGCACCTTCCAAGTATAATCCATAAACGTAGACCCCTTCCTGAATATTGATAATTTTAATCAATTTTTTATCAAAATTTTCGGCTAATAAATTATTTATTTATTTATTCATAGTCCTTGCCTTTCGGCTTCGGACGGATGCTAATTAATGAATAATATTATTAATTATATTATTCATTATATTAATATTCATGTACGTACATTTGGTGGAGCTTTTACTTCTTCAGAGGCACGTTTTGTTACTTCATTGTGAAGAGTAACATTATCGAGAGCCCATCCTTTATGAGCTCTTGTTACTTCCTGCTTCATTGCCGTAAGAAATCCTAAAAAATATTTTTTGTAATAATGTGTTCTATAAAAACTGGAATTTTTACGCACTAGTGCGTAAAAAGTACGTTTAGTGCACTAGGGTGAGAAAAGTACTTTAGCGCACTAGGGAGAGAAAAAAGTTACTTTAGCGCACTTGGAAAAGTAAAAAGTTGATTTTTTAATACACAGTAGTACAGATATTTTTTTGCAATCAGAATACAAATAAATAAATCATCAATAGTTTACAAATCAATAGTTTACAAATCGTCAATAACTAAACAAATCAATTAACAACTAGTGAATGAATAACTCAATTATGTACTTATAAACGTTCTAAATTAAAATTTCTTAAACAAATAAAAATTGTCGCCCATTTAGAATTTGTTTAAATTAAATTGAACTGGTTTAAATTAAATTGAAATTGTTTTAATTAAATTGAAATTGTTTTAATTAAATTGAAATTGTTAATCAAATTGAAATTGTTTTAATTAAATTGAAATTGTTTTAATTAAATTGAAATTGATTCAATTAAATTGAAATTGATTCAATGAAATTGAAATTCATCCAATTAAACTGAAATTCATTCAATTAAATTTAAATTCATTTAATTAAACTGAAACTCATTCATTTAAATTATAATTTTTTTCAATAAAATTACATTCTGTGCAACTAAATAAAAATTTCTCAATTAAATAAAAGCCCGTCGAAATTAAATCTACCTTGAGGATTGAAAAATCCAGTCATCCAGAATTTTGCTGGTCGACCACCAAACAACCAGGTAGAAAACTGATTATTTCTTTGAAGCAGCTCCGTGAACCAAAATCCAAGAGTGCTTGATTCCCAAGAACGAGATTTCCATATTTTTGGTATTCTGGCATCATAAATATTATCCAACGCGTCTCTTAGTTCCTGAAAATTTAAAGACTCGTTTAGAAAATACTCCAAAAGAAAAGAAAAAGCAAAGAAAACTTTGAGAATAGGTAACTTGAATAAAAAATAGACAAATTGACTAGAAAATTGGATTTAAACGAAAGAATTTGTATTATTTTAATTTTACTAAAATTCACCTCATTCAAAATTATAACACCTTCAATAGCGAGTAACAAATCTTTTAATGTTATTCGAACCAATTTAATCACAGTCTGAATTCGATCAATTTCTTGTTTCAGAAAAATATTCATCGGAGCTGTAGCTCCCATAATTTGCAACCTGGTGGAAAATCATTTTCGTTAAATCTTGATTTACTTTTACATTCTTGCTTTAATGTAGAAACAAATTATTTTCTATTTTTGTATTATAAGGCACATTTTTATTGGATTCTAATTTAGGAGCATTAAACTTTTCTTTGAATTATGGTTTGAATATTAAATCACAAATTTTTAAATTTTATCGTTGAATAAATTTATATTCTTGGGTGTAAATTAGAGATTTTTTTTATCAATTTATTATGGGTTTTGTAATTAAGATTTATTCATTAAGATTTGTTAATTATGATTCGATAATTGTGATTTGCTAAATATGATTTAATGATTATGATTTAATAATTGTGATTTGATTAATATGATTTAATGATTATGATTTAATAATTATGATTTGACAATTATGATTTTCTTTACTTTAATTATTATTGACAAACCTATTTTTTACTTCGAAAGGATCATATGCAGGAGGTAGTTTGGACAACATTTCGTTTGCTTGTCTGGCTACCGAATCTTCTCGAGATTCACCTTCACCACTTCCGGCTTCTTTAGGTTGTATTGATATAATTGTATCCAAAACCTTTTGCGTCGTGTTACTTTGATATCTAAACAATTAATAATCAAAAAAATAATGCAATTAACAATATTGTCTTTTATTTTTATAATATAATCATTAATATAATTAATGATAAACATTAATAATCAAACATTAATATAATCAATAAAAAGTGAAAAATTAAAAAAATACGACAAAAATAAAATAAATAATAAAATGAACAATAAGATAAGTACTGGAATAAATAATCAAATAATACTGAAATAAATAATAAAAAATGGAAATAAGTATAATAAAATAAATACTGGAATAAGTAATAAAATAAATACTGAAATAAATAATAAAATAAATACTGGAATAAGTAATAAAATAAATACTGAAATAAATAATAAAATAAATACCGGAAAAAATAAAAAAAAAAAGAATAAAATAAATACCGGAATAAATAATAAAAAAAATACTGAAATAAATAACAAAATAAATACCGGAATAAATAATAAAATAAACACTGAAGTAAATAATAAATTAATGGGTATTAAATTAAGTAATAATGATTAACAATTAAGTTATAAAATAAATAATAACAAATAAAATACAAGTGAAGAATTAATTTGTATCTCAATCTTGACAGTAAATATTGTATGAGCTCTGTATGTGAATTTTTATCTTACGTAATATCTGCGTTTGGATGAAGACCATAAACTTGAGGTGGATCTATACTCGCCATTTCATCTACGGTATTTATATATTCATTGACTTGTTTATAATTAAGAACGCCGTATCCTTTATAAAAAAAGAACGCATCTGAAAATATCGCTTCAGAAAACCACACTTTTGCAAACGTATTTAAAAGACGTTTATCATAATCATCAGTCACACGACCTCCATATTGTACTTCTCCAATCATGTACCTTTTATATAAAAAACAAATAAATAATTATTTCCTAACCGTTATATATCATTAACCGTAATTATATCATAAATATTTATTTTGTAAACAAAATTTATAGAACCAAAACTGAAGCAATAGTAAAAAGCTAAAATTTTTTTGTTTTAATCATTTTGTTTTAATTGTTTTGTTTTAATTATTTTGTTTTCGTTGTTTTGTTTTGTTTTAATTATTTTGTTTTAATTATTTTGTTTTAATTGTTTTGTTTTCGTTGTTTTGTTTTAATTATTTTGCTTTAATTGTTTTGCTTTAAATGTTTTATGAGTCTTCTGTATGTCTTCTATAATTCTCAATCTTTAAAAAGCTATTTTGATGTTTCGTAAATGAATTTCATAATGATTAAATTTATTAATTAATTGAATAATTTAATACATGCATTTTTTATTACCTAACAGTCGACCAACTAATTTTCATATTTTTGTCCAAATCGTTCAAATGGTTGTTCATAAACATGCACGATGCGAGCCAATCTGAAGAATTAAATTCGTAGGGGATGTTCCAGCCCAAGGGACCAAATTTTCTCCGTTCCTGTAAAACCGTATGCAGAAAAGATACAACATAGACTAGTGGCACATATTGAGAAGAATCACACTGGTCCAACATTTCTTGATTCATTCCGCTGTAGGTCGCGAACAAACCTGCCCTGATCCCTGCAAAAATTTAATTTTTAGTCATCAACCAATTTCCATTCTTTAATATTTCCTCAATTATTTCAATGCTGCAATTATTTAAATGCCTCGTCTTCCACAAAAAAATACAATTTAAATGCCTCGTATTCCACAAAAAAATACAATTTAAATGCCTCGTATTCCACAAAAAAATACAATTTAAATGCCACGTCTTTCACAAAAATTAAATTTAAATGCCACGTCTTTCACAAAAAATACAATTTAAATGCCACGTCTTTCACAAAAAATACAATTTAAATGCCTCGTCTTTCACAAAAACTACAATTAAAACACCAAGCCCAGTGAAGCTGTACAAAAAATGTTTGCTAATTTTAATTAATTCAAGATTTTCGTTTTATGAGTTCAAAAAAGGAGTTGAAGATTTTTTTCAAACCTTGAGGAGGCTCGTAAGTAAATTTGATGGACATTTGCAACAAAGAAATGGGAAAATCTTGATGTGGTTCTGTCGTTATCCAAATGCGAAAATCAGGATGAGGATTTTTCATTTCCAAAATAAATTCCACCAGTTCAGCCATATATTCAAGACCCAAGTGACAATTCTGACAGAGAGCCCAGAAACCCTGAAATTTTCAATTTTAAAAGCTTTCAGAAAAGAATTCCTAATTACTAATTTATATATAGTTTAGAATTTATTACTCGGTTATTTAACGAATAATCGGTCAATAACGAAATCCAAAAAAATCGATCACTCCGATTATTTTTGACAAATATTTTTTTATTCTTTTGGATTACATTACTAATTTTTATGTAAAATATTCTAAATAATTATTAACTTAATCAATATACTTAACAATATAACTACAATATAAAACTATAAACTATACTATAAACTTTTGAGCTACTGTTGAACACAAATAATTAAATCGGTTAAGAAACAGGTGAGTTTTTTTAATAAACTTTTTAATCCATTTTAATAAACTTTTCAATCCTTTTTAATAAACTTTTTAATCTTTTTTAATAAACTTTTTAATCCTTTTTAATAAACTTTTAAAATCCTTTTAATTAGTAACATACCTCAGTTTTTGCAGAGTTTAATAATTTTCTAGCATGGATCTCCTGACCCTGACCCATTGAGATACATTTGCATCGAATTTCCATTCTTTTGGCAAGCTGTTCAATACTCAGTGTCGGATCTGAACCCATGCTCAAAAAACAAATCATCGGAGTATCTGGTCTTGACTCCGAAAGCATAACATCCAATAAAGTTACAACAGGCTCTGCGTATTTTGCACCCAGAGAACTCGAAATGTATTTTCTCGACTGGGAAAGTGTTCTATCCATACACCAAGCTCTATAAACGAAAAGAAACAAACAAGAAAACAAAGTCAAAATTCGAAAATATTGGAAACAGAAGGTAAATTGAAACAGCAAGACTTTATAGTTTAGACTTTAGACTTTAGATTTTAGGCTTTAGATTTTAGACTTTTGACTTTAAAAAAGTAATTTAAAAAGAAATAATTATTTTGAAACAAATTTTAAACAATCGTCTTTAAAAGTACAAAAAAATAGAACTAAAATGAAGACAATTTATTGTAAAAGTACATTTAGAGTTTAGAAATGATTTATTACAATTTATTTATTTAACTTTACAATTTACAATTTATTGAAAAGTAAGTTATAAATATCTGTAAACAAAAAAAGGATTTTAAATTTGGAGCTTTAAATATAAAGCTCTTGAAATAAAAAAAATACAAAACAACAAATACAATACAAATAAATACAATACAAAAATACAATACACAAATACAATACAAAAATACAATACAAAAATACAATAAAAAATACTATAAAAAATACAATAAAAAATACAATAAAAAATACAATAAAAAATACAACAAAAAATACAATAGAAAAAATACAATAAAAAGAATAAAAGCTCTTGAATAAAAAAGGGCACTAATTCAAATATACCTTATAATCAAAAGACGACGAAACGTGTCTAAATTATTGTACCCATCGGGAATAATTTCTTCTTCAGGAGCTTCTTTGCTGAACCAGGATTTCCAGTTTTTCTCGGAGGCACAAATTTGGGGGACAATGTTCTGAAAGTGTTTTAAAGAAGAAAGGGCAATCAAATTTAGCCAAGTTGTGTCAGTGATCCATTTGTAAGGTTTTGGAGTAACTGCATTCAAATCTAGAGCAGCTCCTCCTTTTATAAAATACTGAAATTCTTCATGAGATATGGCCCCTTTCTGAAGATCGATTTTCAAAGTCATCAAGACGCTAAACATGTATTTGTGATTTTCATAAAGTCCCCGAGCTTTGTATTTGAAAATTTCGAAAGTCAGATATTCGATAATGTAGTTTATTCTTTTCATGTTCACTAGACTTTTCTCTGATCTGTTTTATGTGAATTCATAATACATATTTAATTCTATACTTTATATTTTTTGTATTCCTAAATACTTATTTTGTACTTTATATTTACATTTTATACTATTTTATATTTTATATTTTATATTTTATAGTATTTATTTTATATTGTTTTCTATTTTATATTATTTTATATTATTTTATATTTTATATTATTTTATATTGTTTTCTATTTTATATTATTTTATATTTTATATTATTTTATATTTTTAGATCTTCATAATTTAAGATATTTAGTTTCAAATTTTCAAGAAAGGAAAATTTTGAAAATTTGGTAAAAATTTTAAAAAAAAGTAGCAATAAATGGACATGAATTACCTCTCGAGGGAAAGATCAAATCGCTCCAAAAATTGGGCAAGGGAAGTTTGGTACATAACGTTGACTTGTGCCATGTCGCAAATTAAAAAGTAAAGAACACTTCCTCTGGCTGCGACTGGTCTAAATTCGTCCCGGGCTGTATTAATTTTTACTTCAGTTTCTTTTGCTATTGATAACTTTTCATTCACTTCATTTGCTGTTGTTCTCGTATTATTTAAAACTGACATAAGTTCCACGTCTTCTATCAATGGACCCTAAAATTAAAAAACCATGTTACTTACAAAACAAAAACAATAAAGATCGTTTTATCATTAATCAAATTAACAATTGCATTATCTAAAATACATTTTTTCATATATTATTAATTAAAATTTTTTTAAAATTAATTCTTTACTGCATTTTTTCACTTTAATTTTTCACTGCAATTCTTTGCTGTAATTTTGTATTGTAATTTTTTACTGTAATTTTATATTGTATTTGTTTACTGTAATTTTCTATTGTAATCGTTTACTGTAATTTTCTATTGTAATTTTTTACTGTAATTTCATATTGTAATCGTTTACTGTAATTTTGTATTGTAATTTTTCACTGTAATTTCATATTGTAATCGTTTACTGTAATTTTGTATTGTAATTTTTTACAGTAATTTTGTATTACAATTCTTTACCGCAAATATTTACTACAATATTAATAAACTATTATTTAAATTGACTATTAATTGGCTATTAATTGAATATTAATTGGCTATTAATTGGCTATTAATTGACTACTAATTGGCTATTAATTGACTATTAATTGACTATTAATTGGCTATTAATTGAATATTAATTGGCTATTGATTGACTATTGATTGACTACTAATTGGCTATTAATTGACTATCAATTGACTATTAATATATTTATTTATCCTCACGTGAACTGTAGTCAACTTGTGAAGTAAATTGGCTTCCAATTCTTTAATTTTCTTTTTATTTGCTGTTACATCTGTTATGAGTTGCGTTCTTTCTGTTTCTAATTCTTGTTTTTCAGCAAGAATTACTCTGCCTAATAGTTGATCTTCCAAGCCTGGAAAAATTGCAAAAGATTGTATAATAGAAACGAAAATAAAATAGTAAAAAGTACCTACTTTATTTCAGATTTATGAAAGCGAATTTAATAATTAATTACCTTTCATGGTCACAGTAAAATCAATTATAGAAGTACGAGCAAATACTTCAGGAGGATAAGAAGGATTTGGTAGTTTTGTTGTTATGTACAATCTGAAATCATTGTGAACATCCACTTCCTTGTCTCCTAATTTGACCTGCAAAATTTTGATTATTACAGTAAATTAAAACTTTTGCTTTCTCAAAGAGGATTTCTCGTCACGATTACATTCTTTTTTTTAAAAAATTCTTGACTGAAGTTTGGTCACATTTTGTTAAAATCATGGGTACTCAAATACTTACATTAATTTATTAATTATATTATAAATGTATATAATTATATAATAAATATATAATAAATAAACGTATATTCTTATTTCATTAATTTATAACTTGTATTTTACGAGTTAAATAAAACCTTGAAATTTTAAGCAAAAGTGATCAAGTTAAATAAGAACTTGAAATTTTAAGCAAAAGTGATCAAGTTAAATAAAAACTTGAAATTTTAAGCAAAAATGATCTGAAAATATAATTCTTAAAAAAGAAAAAATAATTTTCATTTTCACCTTAAGTGAAGTTCCTATTTTAATGAAGTTCTTTTCCAGCAAATTATCCAAAACTGGGTCTAAGTCTTCTTCAACGTCCTCAATTAGAATGGGTCGACCAAGAGAAACACAATCTTCCAAATGATTTCTAAAATATTTGTGCGTCAGGAAAGTCAACTAAAAAAATGTATTAACAAACAAAAGTATTAATAACAAAGATAAATAATACACATTACGTTTTCTTTTTAAATCAGTGTAAATAAATTTAAATTAAAATTAATTTAAATTAATTTAAATTTTGTGTATAAAAAAATAATTAGTAAAAAATTGAAATGTTACTTGTAAATTGAACTCCTTTTCTTTATTTTTGACCCAAGCTTTTCCTTGAAGTTGGGGATCAATTAAAAGCGGATATCTAGAAGCTTTTGTGACAATAATTCCATTTTGAATGGATAATTCATCATTTGGCAAACCTTGTAGATTCCATTCACCAGTCTGTCAAAATTGAAAAATGTTTGTTTATAAAATAAAAGGTTTAAAAGTGTTTAAACGTTAAAAGGTTTAAACGTTTGTTTATAAAATAAAAGGTTTAAAAGTGTATATAATATTATTATATTAGTATTTAAAATCTCGAATATGAACATAATATTTTCACAGAAATGGATATATAATGTTATAATGTATAAGAAATGAATATAATGAATATAAAAACATGTAAATTGTAAAATCACTCAAAAATTTTAATTAAAATGATTAAAAACTGCAAAATCATAATGTACTAACAGTTGCTGCGTCAGTTAAAGAATTGACGACACTGATATTAACTGAAACTGGAATTTTTTTATCCTGAAGAAGATCAAACCACTTCTTTTGTAAAAGTATTCGAAATTCTTGATTAAAGGGTCCACAATAAGACAAGAAGGCAGTCAAAAGTAAAACATCTCCCACAAGTCTTTCTGTTTCGGATTTAAACATAGCCAATTGATCAGTCCATCTAACCCTTTCTCCAGAAAGTCCATCAATCATCGCTGTCGCAGCATCCATTTTTGCTTGGCACGCGTTCGCCAAATCAACTATTATCTGTAATTTTATAAGAAATTCTATATAATCTTCGGCAAAATAAAAGAAGGTAAATAGAAATATTACAAAAAATAATAAAAATAATAATAACAAAAATAATAACAAAAATAATAACAAAAATAATAACAAAAATAATAAACAAAATAATGAAATAATAATCATAATAATAAAAAAATAATAAAAATTAATCAAATATTTTATCGAAATTGTACAGTTTGCAACACTTTGCAAAATAGTCAAAGATTTAAAAAAAGAGAGATTTCTTACTTGACGCTCTGCCATAATAGCATCAAACTCTTTCTGAACTGCATTCAATTCTTCGTCTTTTTCTTTTAACAAAGCTTCCGCTTGTTGTAAATTTTTATTAGCTTTGTTGTGTTTGCCTTGTTGAATTGCTAAATTAGCCTGTCGGTAGAGTTTTTCAAAAATTAATTTCACTTTCGTGTATTATCTTTTTTATATGATATATATTTTATTCTAAGAATAAAGAATATTTTGTATAGTTATGTTTAAATAAATTATTGAATACATAAAGTATGAATCTAATATTTCAATATCTAATCATTGAACTCTTTTAACTCTTTTAACTCTTTTAACTCTTTTAACTCTTTTAACTATTCAGACTTTTCTAGAACTTTGGACGTCAAACTTATTGAACTCTTTTATTTATTTTCTTAAAACAACGATTAAGGGTAAAATTTTAACTTTTAATTACCTTTAAAGGTAAAACGTCCTTATTTATTCCATAAAATTTGACCATAGCAATCGTCCAGGATATTAGACCGGCAACATTTCCGCAGGCTGTTTTTGCAGCTTCGTACGTATACAAAGGATAATTTAAATACGGCTTCATTAAATCCACTGTCTCACCATTAATATTGTCTTTTGGAAAATTTTGCAAATTGTACAAAAATCTGGTATCCGCCAAAACCTTATAGAAAGTTAATTATTATAGTAGAGAAGTGAATATATCAATCTATAATTATTAACAGATAATATTAAATTATGTTAATTATTAATTATTATAGTTAATAATTAATTAATATACTGTTAATTATTATAGTTGAAATTTTTATCAATATGTGTTAATTATTATAATTAATCATTCAATGTAAATAACAAAATATAAATTAATATTCAACTGGAGATGATTCTATCACTCGGTCGTTTAATAAATTTAAATTTTTGAAGCAATAAGTGCTTTTAAAAAATGATTGAAATAAAACCTTTAAAGCTTCATTCCATGATGGTATTAAAAACTGTTTGTCAGCATCTGGTTTAACGGAATCCAATCTTCGGCCAAATAAAATAATCACACAATCCATAATGAGAGTAATTAAATGTGGAGGTTTGGCCAATTTTCGCACAGTAGCAATGTCGGTTGCCTTTATTGTCTAAAATTGCAAAAAGATAAACAATTAGCAATGGAAGAACTACATAGTAAAATCAAATAATTGAACATTCGATTAGAATCCTATTTTATTCATATTTTCATTTTTATTTATATTTTCATTTTTATTTATATTTTCATTTTTCTTTATATTTTTATTTTTATTTATTATATTTTCATTCTTATTTATCATATTTTAATTTTTATTTATCATATTTCCATTTTTATTTATCATACTCTATTTAAGCTACAAATAATATTTTATTCAATATTAATATTAATTTTTTTTCATGAGGGAAATGTAAACGATTTATGGAACAATCATTTATTGCAATAAAAAGCTGTGGAAAGTAAACGATTTGCGATTAAATAAATCAAAAGAATAAATAATTAAAAATGGAATCACGATGATGTGGATTCAATAAAATAAATCAATTTTTAAAAATAACCTGAAGGGCTGCTTCCGCTTCAAGTAAAGCTGGTTCGGCTGCTTTCAATTTTTTCTCTGCCACAGATTTCTCTTTGGAAATTACTTTCAATAAAGCTTCTGCTTCTTCTTTTGAAGCTTGAACCTGAGCTTTTACGATTTCCGCGTCTCTCTTTTTTTCATTCACTGTGACAAGAATCTAAAAAAAATTATGTTTAAAACTAACGATTAATTATTATTTATATTTTATTATTATTTATATTTTATTATTATTTATATTTTATTATTATTCATATTTTATTATTATTTAAAATGAAATGTAATTACTGTAATGTAAATTTATAGTACTAAACTAATTTTTAATTTTCAAAAGTTCAAAATTTTCAAGGCTTCGTAAAAATGAATATTTTTAATATCTATTTAATTAAAAACGTAATTGAGGACGTTCTGATTTACTTACAGCCTCGACTTGGATATTTTTCACAGAAATTTCAGCTTGATTTTTTTCAAGAACTTTACGAAGTTCATCAACTTGAGCAGCTGCGTCGACCAATTTATTTAAACCATTGCTCATTCGATACGCCAGAATATTTATATTATCAAGTCGTTGTTTATAAACATTTTTGTAGCCATTTATAAAAGATAAAAATGATTTTGGAGTCACGTACGTTTGTCTTCGGAATCTAAAAAATAAAATACCTATTAGACTTCTTTTTTCATTTTTGTAGATAAAAATTCTTGTTTTTTTTTTATTCCGAATCGAAAAAAAAAAGAATGCAAATAAAATTTCAGGAACACCTTGAAATTTGTAAAAAAACCGACATGTTTTCCAAATATTCAAATAACAATGCTTCCTCTATCAGGAAGCAATAATAGTTTAGAAATAATAAATACCTGTTAAAGTATTCCGTACAAGCATCAATTACATTTTCTTGAACTTCGCCCATCACTTCAATTAATTCCTGTTTAATTTCTGGAGTACAAACAAAATTATACTTTTCCATAAAGTGCTGACTGACTGCGCATAATGCATCTTTTGGCCATCTCGAAAACCAATTCATCGTACATCCTGATATAAGTCCAGGAAATTTCAAAGAACGAGATCTGAATTTACCACCAACCTAAGTTATATAATTCTTTTTATTCATCTAATCAATTTAATGAATCTATCAAATCAAGTTCTCCTGAATTTACAAAATTCTATATGTTCCAAGAAATTATTCTAATTAATTAAAACTCTGAGAAATAAAACTTACTGGAGAAAAGCAAAGAGCAATATGCAAATTATTTCTCGCTCTGGATATAAAGTAGTCATATAAATTATCTGGAGTAGGAGGTCTTCTGGGATCATCTTTTTTCATAAGAGGAGTGACAGTCGTTAAAATGTCATCGAGTTCGTCTTTCGGGAACAGATTCGCAATTTCTCCCACACTCAAAACGTTATTTATATACTCGAGAAATCCTTCGTCCTTAATTTCATTGTCTGTGAAAATAAACGTCGCTCCTTTGGGACCTGTCCCGGCCATTCGGTACAATTTCCGCAAATCTTCCATCAAACTTCCGACATTATAACTCCTAGAGTTGAACATTAATGTCAATTTTCATTCTTTTCTTATTAATTGTATTATGTAAATATTTTTATGATTTAATAAATTTTTTTAAATGAATTTTTTAATAAAATAAATTTAAATAAAAAATAAAGTCCTGATTTAAATTTATTATTCGGTAGTTCAAAATATATTAACAAAAATGATCATTGAATAATTTAAATATTAACCAATTATTAATTAACTAAAGCACCTTGTGAGAACAATTTGAAAGAAGTTTAAGCCTGCAATGAAAGAAGCAAGACGAGTGAGACTTTGTTTTCCAGAACCGCCGATTCCAACGAGAAGAGCATTTCCCCTAGGAACGCCAAAAATTCTTGATATTTTGATCAAATGGACCAAAGCATCGTGGAAAAAGACCAAATCTAATCGCATTCCTCGAATAGATTCGTTAAATTGTTCCATGAACTGGCTCACTTTTGAGATCACAAATTCAAGGCTGGAAAGAAAAAAAATTTAACTCAACTTCTGTGATTGCACGTATTATTTTATAAATTAATAACAGAAATTTGATTCATTCAAAATTTGTTAGTTAATTTTAATTCCTTAGCATTTATTATTAACATAATTTATTATCATTATATTATATTATATTATATTATACTATATTATATTATATTATATTATATTATATTATATTATATTATATTATATTATA
>WNHD01000875.1:0-23660 GCA_011057455.1 Ganaspis sp. Gsp50
CCTTCAGGGAAGTTCTGGAACTTCCACGAAACTTGATGGAAGCTCCAGAACTTCCCTCAAGGTTGCGAATGTTCAGGGGAGTTCTGGTGCTGTGCGGGTAATCTTCCTTTTCGGATCTTAGACTATATTATTAAAAAAGCAAGGAAATGTTCCTTAAGTCAAGGAAATTTTCGAAATCGGAACATATAGGGGATTTCATGTAACAGGATGAATATCCATTTATGCCTTTGTTCAGTTTATGAAAATGCAAATTAAAAGAAGGGGAACTAGAAACAGAAAGGCTGTGCATACAAAATATGCTTGAGGGGTCATGAAATAATAAAATTTACCAGCAATGTATTTCTAAAATAAAATGAACTCTCTAACATAAATATCATCGTACAATTTTTCCGCAATGCAGTTCTTGTTATTCTGAGAAAGAAGCAAATGACAAATTGTGTAATAAGAGAAAAGATCAGTGTGGTTTCCGGAGGCTGTATAGTGGCTGCCCGAGTGCGAATTAGTCGCTTAAACCGCTCTGGTCTCTGATCCGCCTCTGTGAATTTAATTACAATTAATAATCTCTCGGCTCGGCATCGTACGAACGATCCGGGGAGACGAGACCTTGGGAACTGGCATGCAGACAGAATTACCTTACGGCCCGATGGATTTCCAGGAAGGGGTGAATTTTCAAGTACACGGAGACTACATATAAGTTTATCCTATTCCTATTCTCAGCTGTTTAATGTTTGTGCAATTTTCCAAAATCTTGCAAAATACAAATTAAAATGTAAATATTGTGAAACTTTTAGTTTACTTTCATTATTTTAATTCCTAAATTATTAATTTTTATTTTTAATCTTTATTACTTACTTTTATTATGATAACTAGCGCCAAGTTACTTTTAAGGTTAAAAGCGAAGCAAAATAGCTATATCTTTCTCGACCTTGCCAACGTTGAGACAAAAAGATGAGAAAGACAACCCACGATGATTATAACACTTTACACAAACCTTTTGCACTCGTAAAAGACACAATACCCCTCGACAGTATGACGTACTTTATTGTGCCGGTGAAAACGCACTGATGTAGACCACGAAGCGACTACGGGGTCCACAAGTCTCTGTGCAAAGCACCGTTGCTTCGGTGTGGTCACGTGACCCATGCGCCTGGGCCCATTCCTCGCGAAAGGAGAACTGATTGGCTCTCACGACGGCGGTCTTTTCGAAATGCAAACTAATTGCCGGCTCAACCACTCGAATACCACCTTTTCAAATATAGTGTCGCAACGCCGTAGCTGGAAAAACCTAATTGGGCAAGTCGATAAGGATCCATAAGAATCTGTTTCTTCCTGCAGAACCATGGCTTAGGACGGACTAGAGTTCCTGTCAAGTCGGTGAGGATGAATTTTTCAAACTTGCAGAACTAAACAGTGCAAGCAAAAGATTGAAGTCAGGCAAGGCGCCTGGAATCGATGAGATAAGTAACGAGATCCTAAAGCAGGTGATCGTTATTTGCCGCAGATTTTGCCAGAGAGCTTTAATCTTTGTCTAAAAAGTGGAGTTTTTTCGGGACTGTAAAAGATAGAGGCTAGTCCTCCTAAGGAAAGGTAACAAACCTATAGATAAAGTATCATCAAACAGGCCAATATTGGCTTGAATGGCTAATATGGCCTTCTAGAGGACGTGGTTCTGCAAAGAATGTGAAATCACTTGACCGATGAGAATATTCTATTCGATTACCAGTTTGGTTTGGAAAAAGCTGATCCACAGTTGACGCCATTCAGGCAGTGGTGGACATTGTCAGAGAACGAAAAACAAATTGGGACCAAGGAAAGTGAAGAGCTTCTGTGTGTTGGTTGCCACAAACATATGCACCGCGTTCAACACCGCTCAGTAACGAATGGGCCTTTCCAAAGAAGCGGTGATCATCGACTTTACGGACGACGCGTTGATCGTGAGCGTAGCCTAACCTCCAGAGGCTTTTGGAGTACTCAGAAACAAATATGTGCGTCTAAAAAGAAGCCGGCTGGAAGCCAGAAGCTTCCAAATAGCCCTGGAAGAGATCCAGGCTTTGCTGGTCACAGAAATACGAAGTCCTACGAATCGTGATATAGACGAATTCGAGGTCAAGTGGAGGAAACAGATTAAGTACCTTGGTGTGGAGCTTGATGGGAGGTTAAACTTCCATTACCACATAGCTACGGCGTCTAACAAAGCAATAGTGTGCGGAAAATCTGGCGCAGATGATGCCCTATGTTGGCGGTCCTCGAGAAGAAAAGAGAAGACTGTTAGCGAGTGTCACTCACTCAAAGCTGCTGTATACTGCAGCAGTGTGGGCTCCCACTCTCCGAACCAATCGGAGTGAAGCCGTCTGTCAAAAGATACTGTCCGCGTAGAGATATAAAACTTTGCATATCACCTCTGCTTATAGGACGGTATCAACGAGTGCTGCGCAGGTCCTTGCAAGTTTTCCGCCAGATGACTTGTTGGCGAGGTAAATGGAGGTAGTTTTCATCCATTCCAGAGAAAGAAATTCCTCTGTGTACTCGGAGGAAAATAGACCCAGCAAGGATCGCATCCGCAGAGAAGAGAGGCGCAGGTTCCTAGACAGATAGTAAGAGAGATAGGAGAGGGAGGGAAAATGTCAATGGACTAATCGCCTAATCCCGACATTTGTCATTTGGATGAACAGAAAGCACGGAGAAGTTTCCTATTATTTGACACAAACGCTAACAGGTCACGGATGTTTAACTCGTACCTGCAGCGCTTTAAAAAGATAGAAAGCGAGGCGTGTGTTTACTGCTAATCCTCTGCGGACGACGTGGAACACATCCTTTTTTTCTGCAGTAAATGGGACACAGAAAGGCAGACCATGTTCGCCGGTGTAAACTGCGAAGTTTCACCGAGGAACATGGTAGAGCTGATGATCTGATCCCAAGAGAACTGGCAGCTCATCAAGACCTTCATCATTTTATTTATGAGAATTAAAGATCTCGATGGCCGCAGACAAACGTGAATAGCTTTCTTTCTTTTATATTTGTTTATTTATTATTGTGTTTGTTATGTCTTAATTTATTTAATTAAATGTTTTATTGTAGTTTCCGTCTTTTGGACAATTTTAACATTTTTACTTCATTTGTTTTTTAATTTGTTGTTTTGTCTTATGCCGCTTTTTATCTATTTACGCAGGAGTACCGCAGGTGTCGGACAAAGTAGGTTCTTTCGCATCTTAATTGTATACATTCCTCTTCATTATATTTTTATAACAATATACAAAAAGTCAATATTTTTTCAGATTTGAATTAAAATTGGAATTAAACTTTTCTTTTTCTTGACGATTTAACAAGTTCTTTCAAGCTTGTTCAGAATTATACAATTCCGCGTCTATATATAAAGAACAGACCCGGAATGTGAAATGATCGTTGCCTTATGTAAGTAGCTCTTAAAAATTCCTGGGCTTTTAACCCCTTAAGACGATATTGCAGAAAAAGATCGGAGAAACCAGATTCGTTACTTGATTTGAAAGCGAAGTGAAATCGACCGAAAGGTAAACGTTTACTTTGCTAGTCAGTGGAAATTGCAGTTATATATATAATTCTCGTTAAAATTCTTCATTTTGTAAATTTAACATTTGTATTTCACTAGAATTGAAACTAAATCCGAGATTTCAGATTAAATAAAATATTTATTAAAATTTATATTCAACTTGCAAACGAATAATTTAAATAATGAAAATAAATTATCATCGGGTGTAGCGAAAATTAAAAAAAGGCTGACGCTTATAAAAGCTTTGCAGAACCAGTCACGGTCTGTTAAACTTCGTTTCAGTAAAATCGAGCGACAGCTATGCTCTCAATGCTTATGAATCTACTTCAATTTTCGTTTATGTACTATTTCATATGTAATTACTTTTTTTAAAGGTTTCAAAATTAAAATATTTTATGAAGCGTAGCCAAGCAATTTCGTAGAAACAATTTTATTTGTTAATATAAAAGGAGTATGAAGCTTACGCTTTTACATTTGTGATTAAAATTCAATTTAAAAATGTTGTGTAAAATACTTCGGAAAAATAAATATTTATTTAAAATTCCTTTTAAATAAAGGAGCCCAGTCTTTATTGATTAAAAGATCATCTTTTAGAACTTTTCAGTGCCTAAAATATTTTTTAATCTCGTGCGTGTAAAATATTCAAGATAATTTAAAAATAAAACAAAATAAATGATTTTAACATGTTTTCTCGGTAAACATTTTATTGTTTTTTATTTTACTTTTTACTGGACTAATTAATACAAATTGTAAATAATTTATAATAAATTTATAGTTTCTGAGGAGGACAGCCGTGCTGCTGAAATGTAAAGGATTGTGTTTTTAATTCCTTCACTCGGAGTGATCGTTAAATTCTGTTATACAGATTTTACTTTGTAACCACAATTTTACTTATTTTATAATTAATTTCTGATTACTTGGCTCAATTTAATATTTTTAATATTAATTCTTGAACGCCAAGTTATTTAATTTTAAGAAACTGGAAAATAGCTAATCCCAACTTTATTCAATTAAAAATTTTATTTTTACTTTACTTCAATTTTTATAATTTATGCCAAACTAACTCAATATTTTAATCAAAACGGTAGTGTCGGGATAAGGAAAACAACACTAATTTTAATCTTTTAACATATTTTAATTAATTAGCTCAATTCTTAAATCTAATTGATGAATTTACAAACCATTCGGTCACGAAGTCGAGTAAAATTAAATAAAAAGAAACACTTAAACACAAAATTCTTTTAAACAAAACAGAATTAAATTAGGTGGAAACGACTCCACCTTAAACAAACAATTGTTTACAAAAGTGAGGAGCTCACATATCGTCCGGCGTTTGCTCGGAAAACAAAATAGTTCACATTTTAAACGAAATTAAACACAAGACGCACTTCATGCAAGCACCAGACTAGAAGTGACGCGAGACCGGCTTCTCGTCGTCAACGATGATTCACAAAACTGCGCAAGCCCGTCGATCTACAGGTCGTGATGCAATGATAAATTTAATAGTGCTTGTATCGACCGCTGCGCTTATCGACCGTTGATTGCTGATTTTAGTTTTGATGGCGTCAATGCGCCTTTATCATGCGGTTCATGATGGCCGATTATGCGGTGAAAGATTATGGTGAAAGAAGCGATAGACAGACGGATATAGAATTAAAAAAATAGAATAATATAAAAATTGATTTAAAACTAGTTGCCAGCGTAACAGTTTGTAGGTGCATTTTTCTTATTATTCGTAAGTTACTTTATGTTAAAAGCCATAATTTTGTAAATTGTATCTAATCACACTATTGAAAAATTTTAAAGTATATTGACTTCTTTTCAAAAGTAATTCCCTTTGTGATATAAAAATGTCATTTCTACGATGGATTTGACGTTCTCATTTATTCAACAATCAGAGCTAAAAGCTCTTTTGATCATAGAGAAGATTTATTGATAAGTCAATGCGCAACATTGTCACTTATGTATGTCACAAAAATAGGAGAGATTGATAGTGAATTACGGTAACTAACACTCAGTGTCAGTCAGCACTCTCCACAAATTGATGGACTGCTCGCTCTTTCATGGCAAGAGAATTTTCATAACTGACACGTTAACGCAGAAATGACGGAGTTTCGTCTATATAGCATACACTCGGAGCATTCTCGAATCAAAAAGGTATTCCCGTAGGGTAGAGCCGAAGTTGGTTCAGTAATGCGAAAATAACGGTCGGGGGATGAATCATAGTACAGCATACCCTTGGGCACTTAAGAGCTGCCCGCTTGGCCTGGTTGGTCTGAATCGACAATAATTGCACAAAAATCGATCCGCTAGAGCAGAAAAGGATATTTTCATCATCTTAGTCTCTTTGAACACTTAACTGTAGATAAATTTTCCATTTTTATCTCACACCTAATGAAACCAAATTTGGAAAAAATTCAAAATTCCTTCACTGCGTAATATACAATTATTAAAAATTGGTCATCATCAGGGAATGGAAATGTATTGGCTTGCTCTATTGAGATAGTAAAACACGATAGAATTACAACATTTGTTGAAAAACTAGATTTAGATACAGATTATTTTGAGACCAATGGATGATTCCTTTGTATTCTTTAGGTATCATTTTTGAATATTGGAAAAATCTAATTCATTTCTCGTTATAATTAACAGTATTCGATGAAACTTTGTGCTCTAAGTTTAATATGATTAGAACGTGATGTGTTCCCGATTATCGGAAAATTCGATTATCCGGAAACTCAATACGCTAGCAACCCAGAAGAAATAACATTTTTGTTATTTACAGTAGGGTTAATGCATTCATTGAGATAATGTTCTTTTAATTGTTGCCATCGTTCCAGAAAATTCACTAAAACATTTAAACCACTTACGTTGTTAAAGTTCCCACATATCTGATATTTTCTCGTTTACGTTAACATTACATTAGCCTCGCTTTGCAATATTTCAAAACTTTCAGTTAAAACATCAGTCAAGGTTGTGGTAGTGATGATTTGCCTCTCCTTGCCTGGGAATGAGAAATATTAATGTGGGTATAAACGAACACACAGTTGTCACTCAATACACTTATTATAACCTACTGTGCTTCTACTGAACTTTCATACTCATAATACGCAGTAGTTTCCATTCAAAATGTCGTACAAGCTAGATTTACGTAAATCTGTCGCTAATTTGTCTGGACGACTCAGTACAAATGAGATTCTTGATGTGTTTACAGATAAGCCAATCTCCCGTGCTACTATTTTTCGTGTTTTGAAGGATTGCCGTGATGGAAAAGAACCGGAAAATAAGGTTATACCTGGTCGCCCACCAAAATTACGTGCCACAACAATGAAAAAACTGTTGTCAAGTACCAAAAACAAGATTGTTCAATCAACACGTAAATTAGCACGAAAATTTCGCATTTCAAAGTCTTCTGTTCACAAGATTTTAAAGAAAAACAACGTAATTAATCGTAAACGTAAACGAGCACCAAAATATACAGTGAAACAACTCGAAAAAATACCACACTGCAGCGGTGCATTTCATCGTGAACAATTTGCGAATGGAAGATTCATCATTTTGGATGATGAATCGTACTTCACATTTTCGCATCATGAATTGAGTGTTAATGACTGTTTTTATACTGACAACATCGAAACAACAACAAACGAAGTTAAATATGACAGCAAATAAAAATTTGAGCCAAAGGTGCTAGTGTGGGGGGATATTTCTTCGAAGGGTGTTTCAGTGCCATTGATTCGTACAAACAAAGACAAAGCGATCAATGCTGATGTTTTTATCGGTTAATGCTTGCCAAAATTAAAGAAATTCATCGGCAAATACCACATTAGCGACAAAATCAAGTTACTAAATTTTCTATATAAGGATCATCATAGCAATCTCAAGGTTTGTATCAGGAGATTTATCGCTGCAACATAATAAAAAACATCGATTGAGGTATCATTAGCTGTCGACAAAAGCTGACTATAGTTTTATAAAGAAATCGAAACAATTCTTTTGACTTTAAATTTGTATAAGTTTCATAATTTGTCTATTCGTAATATTTATTTGACTTAAAAATATATCTGATTATTGAAATTTTATTCGATTTTATTTGTATTGTTGTAGTCTTTGTGTTACGTTTTAGAATAATTATTGATTTTACCTTTTTAATATAAAGATTCAAAAATTCTAAACTTGGAGGCACCAAGCTGACAGAAAAACAATTATTTGCAATTTCGTAAACTCTAAACTTTTATTTTACTGTTTATCTTAAGTGGATTCGAGTTTTCTGTTATAGTTGCAAAATTACGCAAGCTAGCTGAATTTATTTTAAATTAAAAAGAAAACTGGACAGGAAATAAAAGGACCTTAAATTACCATTTATAATTTATTCACACATGAATTAAAGTACAATTAAATTTTTTCCCTAGCAATCGTCCATTCTAATGTAATTAATTTTTTTGACTTACCCTACCGTTGCTAACTATCACCTACCGTTGGAACCCTGCAAAATATTCTAACGGGCAATATTCGTTGTTCCACTAAAGTTTGATGTGCCTGGTTGCACTTGTGGACCTCCAGCCCAAAGACGACGCAGACAATTTTATTGTGGGCTGGCCGGTCTGACAACAAAATCTGAATGTTAAAACCAATAAGATTTTTCCTCGAATTTTCACCACCTGGACTTCGTCGCCAAGTTTTAACTCTTTTTTAAAAAGAACATTTTCGTCCCGTCAGATTAAGTGTAACTAAATCCGTTGTGCGACGCGAGACGGGCTTGATACATTCATAGACGAACGTTCAGTAATCAGTTTGGTCGGACCAAAAAGTTGTTTACCGGACAAGCTCGAAAAAGGTACTGCAATTTATTTCAATTCAATATGTTCCTCTATGAGCACACTGCAAAGCCTCAGGTGGTGAATTTTGATGAGTTAGGAATTTTAACAATTGTGGAAAACATAAGTGCCAGTGTAAGTTGTTGCTATGGCAAATTTTTGCTGAGACAGAATTCTAAAGTCCATTCAGTCTGTAGACTTTAGTTTATATATGTATTCCGAATATATTTGTTTTGAAATACCTTGTGAAATTGCAGAGGCAATAGTTTTGAAAATCCCCTTTTTTTATTTAACGTATTTAATTTGGTAATTACAAACGCCGAGTGCAACTTATAATAACTAATTAATACCAGTTAATTAAGTATAAATTAATTATTATTATCCGTGGTAATCAAAATTACCGGGCTTCTAATATCAAATTTTGAAAATGTAGAATTCAAATCTCCTTTTTTAGAAGCACGAACACGTGCGTTTGTTTTCATTCTGTCTCTAGCTTTCTCGTTGTATACTAAGGAAGGATGGTGATAAGAAATATATGCTGATGCCCTGCCGTGTGCTCACAATGGAGCATAGAGCAGTGTGTGTTAGAAATACTAATAAACGGCCAGAGTCCAGGCATGTGTTGGTTTCATGTTCCGTCCCTGGTATGCGACCCATACAAGTACAGCCAGTACAACTCATCGTTCTCGCAAAATTTTCTTATTTTGTTATATCCGACTCAAACCTGAATTAAATGCAATGATCCTTTTGCTGACACTGAGTTTATCAGGAAGGTTAGTTCACAGAGTTTCTGCAATTTGCTAACGCATCTCTATGAACTGTCGCGAAATAATTTTTTTTTTTAATAAGTGATGAAATTGTTTCATCACACTTTGGTGTTCCTACTATTGTTTTTATATTGTAATTTAAGAAAAAAGTAATCATTACAAGTTTCAGGTAAATTCTGATGCTTTGCAAGTCGCGATTCTCTTTAATTTTTAAGGAGAGGATTCCAATTGACATTTCAACGATCATTTGTGCGTAATGACTATAACAAGATTACATTTCTCCTTCCCTTAACTGCACCTGCTCGTCAAGATGTCTTTTAAGACCCGCATTGAGATTGTTTTTCCTACAAGGAACTTTACATTTTTCTTTCTTGATTAAAAAAAATATTGATTCTCGGAAAGTTGGAAATACATTGTCAGAGATATGACATTCTCTTTTCAGCGATCTGTGGAAATGTCTGTTAACAGCTTGTACGCATAATTCTACCCAGTCAACCTGTCGCCGATTTGATCATTGGAGTGCGCAATAGCAAATAGAAGTAAACTTATTTCCGAGCAGCTACGACTATTATGCAGTCAACATGAACTGCATCATTAACGAATTACGAGGCACAATAAAGGCGAAATAAACGGAGCAGTATAAAAAGATTTATGGCAAGGTGGTGTGGGATTCTTACGCTCGACGCGCAGTCACCGATAAGTTTATAGTCATGTTGACTATTTGTACTTTGCTCGTAAGAGAGCTGGAGTCATGAGGAGGTAGAAAATTCCTTTGGGACGCAAGTGCCGAGTTGTTATCGGCGTTTAAAATTGCAAGGAATCTCGCCACATCGAATACATCCCTCTTTGAATCGCTTGAAACGATAAAGTGGTTACCATCGACTCTAAATTTTATATCAACTTGACTTTAGCTCACATACGAAACGAGACCCTTTTGCCACGAATAGGTTGAGACATCGAAAAAGAATACGACTTTGTATGTCGTCAGAGAAGTATTAAAGCTTTGAAAAGCATTTCCGATTACTGAAGGCTGTTACGACCCTAAAGTGCAGTATAAAATCCCAATAGATGCTTTGTTTATTGTCATCCTGGGACCAAAGAACGTCTTTTGTGTCGGCGACAAATACTAATTTTGAGCTTTTGCTACAACTATTCTTTGTAATCTTATTCTATTTTATCATTTAAGTTGTAACATTAGACTAAATTAATAGTAGGTATTTACAGATTTTTCAAATGAACCTTTTTTACCTTTCATAATTTTTTAAATGTAATATAAAAAATATCAAGATAACACGGTTTCCTGGATAATATAACCTTCAGAAAGATGCTAACATTCATTTTGAATGCTTCGTATTCAATTAACAAACACACAGCAATATTCGTTTTTTCTAAAAGCAAGTATAAAATATGTCTTTGACCAGTTCTAATTTCTATTCTTTTTGTATTGTAAAAATGCAATTTTCCTGCTAACTCTGCAGCAGTGGGATTAGCAACACCGCGGGAAGAAGAATAGCCAATAATATTTTTTCATTAAGCAGCGAGCAGGATTACTGCGTCTATTGAGACCAGGCAACGAAAGAATCAAATTATATTCCCAGTGCAATCAACTTTGCGAGGCAAAAGGAATCATAGAAATGAAGGGGTGGGAGAGAAAAAGACTCGGTTGTATACAAGTCACCGAATTGCCACCACAACCTGGACTCGATTTATTTCAGCTGCCATGGACACATAGACAGATATATATCTTCGTAATTTCTCCTCTTTTCTTTCTCTCACTTGCTTTTCGAGTTACTCATCTACTCCATGGAATACTTTACTTTGCTTGAGCGAGATTACCGGAGCATTTGTAAATAAATTCTCTTCCCGCGCATTTGGCCTCATCGTCCGGAAACTCACTTGGGGTTGGAGAAAATTGGAACTGTAATTATTTTTCTTTGGCCTCCTGAATTTCACTTTCGAATCGCCACACTGTAAAGAGATTTCAAGTTTATCTTACTACTGCTCAAGAAGCTTGTCGGCATTTGTTCATTTCCTATCATGCTAACAGGAAAACTGTAAACTCATTCATCTTATCGGACCGTCCATATCTTTCCCTTTCGTAATTCTTTTAATCTTTAAATTTTATCTGACGCCGCTCAAAATAAATCTTTAGCAAACTTTAACGTACGTAGTTATTGAATCTTCAATAACTTTCTCTTACAGTAGATGCATAGTTAATTTTTGAAAGAGGTTTAATTATATTGATGCAAACTGCAAACATTTTGCTCAAACAAAATAATTTAAGATTGACCTCAAACTGTTTTTAAAATCCAGATAGGGGTGGTACCCCGATAAGTTAACCAAAGAAATGATGATGAGTGATGATAAAAAATGATTAAAAAAAAAATAAAAAATTCAAGTTTACGGCGCAAAAAGTGGATACCTCAGTACAGGCGGCTGTGGGTGAGCAAGCGGGCTCCCAAGCGTTGATTTCAATTACCATAGTGCTCCGGGGTTGGACCTCTTGGCTCCCGGAGCATCCAATGCAACAAGAGATACTTAGCAGCCGATTTTGAAGCCACCTGTGTTGTTGGCGGAAGACAGACCGCTGTTCAGATGCGAGAGCTTGACCAGTCTTGCCAGTGTAGCAAGTGAAAGAAGCGTCTTTAGCAACGCTACTGATAAGGATTTAGCAGATGCAATGACGACAGAGAGCACTGTATAGCGCTAAGAAAAAAAGAAAATAAGCACTCACCGGCAAGATTAAAGTACAGGTAGGGGAAATACTGAAGGTCTGCTAGAAGCAGACAAACGTCTCAATGATTATCAACAACGGTTTGAAGCATGTCAGAGACTGGGTGGAGATGGACTTCGCCAAGCACACTGAAACGGTCAAGTTGGACAAGAGGTGATCGGGATCTGCAAGACACGTGGATTGGCCGCATGGAACGCCAAAGACTGCGAGAAGGCATCCAGGCCAAACAAATATGAATGGTCGTTCTGGAGAGCCAGAAAAGAAAAAAAAAAGATCACCTGCTAAGGAAAAACCAAAAAAGCAGAAAACAGGTAAAACCTTTGCAGCAAAGTAAAAGTTCCTGGAAGACTGAAAATATCGGGCAACACCAAAATTCCAAAAATCACGGTGGAAAAGCCCAGGCAGAGAAAAAGATAAATCCTTAGCAAACTTAAAAAGGAAGTAAAGCCCGATTTCATTCTAAAAATGCTGGAATAACGCGACGTATGAATAACACAAGTAACGAAACTCTACGTCAAGGTGGATTGACCTCAACACGCACCTTTGGTGAGAGTCAATACCTTTCCTAACTCTAACAGTATCTGCGTTACTGCTAAATTGAGCTAAGAATGCAACTTATGCGTGCTGACAAAAACAGATCGTTCAACTGTCGACCAAGTCATACATTTATAATATGTGAGTCATTCCAACTGAGGCCCTTTGGCTGTTCAGAAGTCACGCAAAATACGTACTGTAAACTCACGATAGATCTCACATGACTGGATACTCAATACTTTTTTGTCTTTCTTTCATTCGACAAGATGATCCTAAAGGAAAAAAGAATTGAAATCCCCAGGATCGGTTTGAAGTAATCGGTTTCCTAACTTAAGCATTCTAGGTAATGAAGATGGTGGTACGAAAATAATTTCCTGAGCCGTTTCTTTAAATGCACAAAAATAGAGTTTCTCTAAGAATAAACCAAAAATTATTATTTCCAAAGTACACAGTGTATTTACAGTAATATTCGTACATGTTCGCCCTTAATTTATACAATTTCCATATTAGAATTATTAATTTTGTTAACGATTATATTCTAGTCCCAGGAGTAGCGAAAAGTGGAAGTATTAGTTTGAAATTTTATGCGGGGTGTCTGCCAATTAGCTGGCGTTAGATTTTTGTATAAGTCAATCTCAAAAGATAAAAATAAGTCTACTTGCAACACATTTTGTGGACGATTTACGTGTTGTGACACAGAAAACTTGACACCAGCGTGTGTCGCTTTTCGCCCCAATGTAAAATCACATCACGAAGGCGGTAAACGCAATGTGCCACGTAATTTCGTTACCACGTAGTTGTCTAGCAGAGTACACTCAAGCTCCCAGCGCGTGTACTTGCCCATTATCACTGAAAGCACGGCACTCTCGATTATCGTGACTTTGTCGGTAGCAGAGAACTGAAAACGCGCCTCAATGACTCCCGCGCTCTCCAGTCAACCCTTGTACGTGTTCTGCTAAATAAGATTCCACTTGACATAAAAATACGTAACCAGGTATAAAAATATTTTTTTTGCGAAAGTAAACAATTTCTTTTAGGGAGTACCATCAGGTCTAGACGTTAGTTATGCTTTTCGATATTTGAAACAAGAAACCTGATAATTTTTAATATTTATTGAGAATGCAATTTTTCTATGATAATGAAACTTTTTGATAACTGAATTACGCGTGAACTGTCCCACGAACGTCCGACAGACAGGGGATACTACCCGATAAAAAAACCACAACCAAAAACGTATGGATGAAACTCAGGTTAAATAAATAACTCCGCACTTGACTTTAATTGGTAGCTTTTATTTTATCGAATGATGAAACAATTGGGTTACTCCAGACGGCGTATTAGGACAGGTGTCCAAGTGTCTAAAATCTGGAACGGATGCCTTGTAGTGCAACTGCTCGGACGATGAAGAGAGGCTGGCAAGTAGTATGGTTCAACGCACGGTCAGACCGGCTGATCCCAGCAGCCGCGCAGAAGCGATCTGTTACTAGCAGCTATGTTCAGGCGCATTAGACTCCACGTTTTACCTAGCTGGAAAAAAAACTTTCATTTAATTTAATTTAAAATTAAAAATTAATTCAATAAAATGTTAATTTATCAAATAAAAGAATATTTGGTAAGAAGAGAAACTATAAATAATGCACCATATCAAAATCATAATAGATTCGATAAATAGTAGATAAATATTAGATTCGACAGATGTTAATGTAGGCCAGGCGAATATCGTAAACAAAACATGTGACGTGGTATATTTTACGTCGCAAAAATTCACCCTTATGGTTAAGATTTTTATTTTGTTTATGATTTTGGAGCAAGAGTCACAATACCTGGGAAGATCACTTTGGTTGTTTAAGATTTTTTACTAATGAGCTTGTTTATTTTTATTATTTTTCCCTATTCCGAGAGTGAAAGGAAAGAGTTGACAATGTCTATCTCTGTATTCAAATCATGCGCTTAATCCATCAGAGGGCTAACCTGTCAAGTTTCAACCACATGCAGCATTGCCTTGGTTCTGGAGTACCTGTGCCTTGACACAATTCCTGAGATTTTATGTACCAGCTTAGTTTATGGACTCCAGCCCCTTATGATTTTTAATAAATAATCTGGGAGGTCGATTCGCCTATTGCCGAAAAACATCTTGAGTTGCAGTTGTGTTTCGCTCAACATCCAAATAATGGGTCAAAAGGGGTTCCTGTGCGACCAACTACTTCACTGTGTCTGGATGCTGAAATCATGTGACCGCTCGGAATATTCTGATTGGCTGAAAAACGTTCTGCTGCTACCTGTTGGAAAATTGGCTTGTCGGCGTCGGCATTCACTCTTGTTCCAAATCTCGGAAATTGTAGAAGGAAAATTTCTAATCAAAATAATTTAATCTAGTAAAAGTTGGATTCCGATATTCTTTTTCGTTTAACTAAAAATGTCGTTGACTGAGGAAGAAATGGTGAGTCTTTTATTGTCTCTGGTGATCATTTTACTTTTCTTTGACCGAATTTGAAGATTTATTAAAAGTTGACATTTTTGAGGTTAGAATCCCGGGATGTATTTCAAGTTTAACTTTTCCTCGATTTAAGTGCTCTTCCTTAGTTTATTTCTTGAATTTTAATTAAGAGAATTTTTCTTGTTCTTTTAATATATAATTTGTGTTAATGGAGTTTTAAATGATTAAATGATTGTAATTTTGATATGCCGACTTTCCGGAAAATGTGCTCGGAAGTCGTAGCTTTTTGTATAAGATCTAATTCATGAAATATCATTGCTTTATATCAAGTAATTTCTTTTATTTTAAATCATGATAAACACTAGCTTTGATTATTTTGTCTAAAAATAGATTTTTAAGTGTCGTACTCGTGGCAATATTTGTTAAAATAGTAAAAATTGGTCTTTTGGCTTTCTTTAAACCTTTCGAACCTTCCCTTTCCCCTGATTTAACGAGTCTAAAATTAATGATAGTTCTAACAGTAGTTTTGGTAATTTAATTGAAAGTAAATTTTGTTAAATAAAAATAATTAAATTGGATTTAGAGTGTTTAAGAAATTTAATAATTTGTTTAACTAGCGCCCTTGGTTTTCTTCGATAATAAATTTGTAGATAATTGAAATAAATTGTTTATTCCGGAATTTTACAGTGAACATTTCTTTCGACCACTTCAAAAGTCTCACAAACAGTTCACTATAAAGAAATCACTGCCGGCTAACTGCAGTAGTAGCTTTAATGAACTCAAGATTTTGTTTTAAGTATGTTTTTTCTTTTCTTTGTTGTAAAAATCTTAATTGGACATCCGAGTGCAGACTCTTAAGTTAATTCAACTTCCCACTCGTCAAGTGGAAGACACAAAGACTTCGTGTCATGATTCGGGTCACAAAATGAGTCATTAGATGACAACAGGTTTCTGCTTTCGGTAGCAAACCACCCCTCGATCGTAGATCGATAGAGACGAAAAAAACCCTATGCCTGCTAATTATATAAGTCTGTAGTGCTGCCAATGAATAAGCACAAGCTCACAACACATGTAAGAACCAAAATTCTGATCTAGTCGTTAATCAAGAGTTTTATTAACATTAACTACTACAGCATTTGACCACTTCTGTGAGTCTAATTAAATAATTTTAAAAGATAATTTAAGAACGATGAGAGCTTTAGCTAGTGCTTGATGTGGACGCAGCTATATTTGTAAATATCTTCTCTTCCTTGGCAGTCCAACTGTCATGTTAGTTTAGTTCGAGATGAAATTTAAAATCGTTAATTCTAAAAGTCAATTCTAATTTTCTTATTTAAATTTTATGAAGTACTTGGTTTAACTGTTTTATTTCCAATAAATTATCTGCAATAGAGCCAGTTTTAAATCAATTTATATTCTTTTAAATCCATCAATTATTAAATTATTACTAATGGGATATTAATTAGCTAATTGGCATTTAATAAGTAATTTCTTCGTAGCTTGTTAAGTTTTTTTTCTCAAATAACCTTACACAGACGAATTCATTATAATAATTTTATTTGAATAATATAAATCTTTATTGAAGTATCAGAATTTGCTTTAATTATTATTGTACTTTAAAGTAATTACACTTTAATATGTGATTTATCTATTGTAGGGTGGTTTTCTGTGTAAATAACCTAAAGTATTTCTTTTTGCAAAAAAATAAATTAATAACTACCTCAAATTGCACAAAATTAAAATATAAAAGCAAAAAAGGGTGCAACTTCTCCTACATCCTTTTGATGTAAATTCAAAAGAGCGAATGCATTCTATGGTGGAAGGTACTTTTCTGCGTTAGCAGACAGTTTTTCTTTTACTTCATCCATGAAACAAACGGTAGAAGCAAGTAGCTTTTAGTACTTCAAAGAGTTGAACACCTTACCTTTATTTTCCCATTTCCCTTGTCTTCTTGTCACCATTATTTTAGTCAAACACATGCATATACAGTTAGGTTACGAAACCGCAAAATGTCAGTCTACTTCCATCGTTTTAAATAGGATAAATAAAAGTTTCAGTTAAGGTAACCTACGCCAAATTCATAAACTCTGCAAAAGACAACTTACCACATTTTGTGGTGCAGACTTTCTCAACTAAAATTTACTCTTGTATTAACATGAATAAATTATATTGTCATTCAAATTAATTAATACTACTTTTATTTGATGTTTGTCAAACTAAATATATATTAAAAGAAAGTATTGTTTCCCGTTGGTGTTTAAGGTACAAAAGTTATACGTTTCAGACATGTTCAAGATCCTAAGTGATAACCTAGGAATCTACCTTTATCTTTCTTTATTCCAGAAATTATTTTAAGAAATAATCAATAATTAAAAATTTACAACATACTGAAGGGTTTCCCAAGATAATTACCGAATTTTTAAAGTTATATATTTTTTTAGCGCAAGTAGTATCACAAGAATATATCAATGCGTTTATCATCATTTAATTTATCGACTTTTAGAACTACTATTTTTATTGAACTACTTTCGCTTAATCTATGATAGATACCTCTTTGAAGCTTAAATCATCTCTGGAACCATCAAAATGTGTCATAAAAGATTGATTCCATTTTGATTTTAAAAACAACTTCTGGGATAAAGAAAAATGAAAGTAGAACCCTAGGTTATCATTCAGGATCTTGGAAATGATCTAAATTAAGTAGATTTGATGTCTAAACTAAGACACATTATTTTCCAAAAATTGGTGTAAAGTATTTAATTTTCAAATTTCATATAAAGGGAACTTTTCAGTAAGATAATATACCCTATAATTAGATGATGCTACCAATTTATTGAATCGCGCTCCAAAGTCCTACGAATTCGACATATTATTCAACTATTTTTCTGCGTGTATGCTAACGAAAATGAAGAATAAATTCTTGACCTTTCTATTAAAAGAAACCCCCAATTAGTTTAAATAGAGGATCAATTTGTGACTCGCGGGTGAGGTAAATGTTCGCGTTAAAGACCACGTGCTGATTTCTATAAATCAAAAACCAAGTTGTATGTGTTACATGTCTTAACGCATTTTAATTAATCAACACAACATCGAGAATATTATTTGTATATATGATTAAGACTTAATGCAATTAACACTTGATTAGGAAGTTCTAAAAATCTCTTAACTTTTTTTAAAGTAACCCCAAATTTTAACTCCAATAAGTATTAAAACGTATTTCCTAATAACTATATAAAACGCTGATATGTTTTTTGAAATATAAACTATGCATAAAGATTCAGTCAGTATATCCAAGTTATTCTCACATACACCGAATGTGCCTCCCATAAAATTAAGGAGGGAGAGGTTTATTAAGTTGGGATTGCCCTCATAACAAAATAGTTGTGGTTATATCGTGCTTGTTTATGAACAGTAGTGATCCTTTGATGCAACTTAATCATCATTATGAAGTAGCTATTTTTAGGGAATTTTGTTATCATAATATACACATAGCTTCTAGCATACTAAGTCTCCTGTTTCATGTCAGAAGGGTATGACATAGTCTAATATCGATATTATCTTTGACGCTTGAATACCATACTAAAGAATCTGATCACACTCATGTAATTCGAATCTCCATCTCATCTCTCTGACCTTCATTTTTTTCAATTTTTGTAAAAATCAAAAAAATTGAAAGTCAGGGGAATGAGATGGAGATTTGAATTACATAATCGAACCCCTATTCTATAATAAGAAATAAAAACTTAGGTAAGTAATAATAACAGCATTGTTGTTTACCTAAGTTTTTATTTCGTACGGCAGTGTTATACAGAAACATTTTCTACGTTAAGAATACGTACTTAATGTTTCTTCTTACAATATGTAGGAAAGTAAAATTCATAAAAATAAAGTAGGTGGTTTGTCTGTCCGCAAGAATGGGTTGAAATATGAGGCATTATTGCAGTATGTAATTCGAAAAATCATGTATAAATGTTCTTTAACAATTGTCCTAAGGGTTTTCTTAGTCGCTGAACACGAATTTGAGGTCTAATTGACGATTAAATTGATAAAAAGTCAGCAATGCAACTGTCAATCCATCATTTCAAATTCATTCTGTCTATCTGCATTAAAGCGAAATCGTCTCTACTTGTCAGCAATGTTATCAATTTTAGTTTCTTAATGGTTCTAAAGGTTTTCGAAGTCGCTAATTACGAATTTGATGTCAATTGCCAATTCGACTGTTGACAGCTGTCAAAAAACAGTCCATTTTTAATAAGAAGTGGTCAACGAATTATCACTGACTGGTATATGAAACCAACATCTTCCGGTAGATTGATTAACTATTTGACTAACCATCCTATTCAACAAAAAATAACATTATCTACAACCTGGTTGATCGTGCAATATCTTTGTCTAAACAAAGTTTCCATTCTAAGAATTTCAAATCAATTAAAGAAATTTTAAAGAATTATTATTATCCACTTGACTTCATTGAAAAAAACATTAGTCCGAATGGACAAATTAAAATTTTCTGTGGTAAAAAAAGATCAAAATAATGTTGCTAATTTGTTTAAATTTATACCAAAAGTTTCTTTCCCATATAACGATTTATTTTTTATGAAATTATCCCAAATGTTGAAGGAATACCAAATTGCAACGATTCCATTAGTTAAAAAAGGTCTTAGTTCTGTAGTAAGATTGGGTAAACATGCCACCAAACTTACTGATCGCACGAATGTTGTTTACAAATTCGATTGTCAAAATTGTTCTGCGATTTATACAGGCGAAACTAAGCGAGCGTTAAAAATACGAATTAGAGAACATAAAAATACCACTAACTTAGATTCAGTGATTGGTAACCACCGTTCAAAAGTGGGACATGTTTTTCATTGGAACAATGTTAAAATTCTAGACTACGAAACAAACTGGAAAAAAAGAATTGTATCCGAAATGATTCACATAAATTTAATTTCTCATATTTTAAATAAAAAGGAAGACATTTTTTCATTAAGTAAAATTTTCTTTCCGTTGCTCAAAAGATTAGACTCATATTAATTCTCGAATTTATATTATTTTTATCATTTGTTGATTGATTTCTACTAAGGCTAATAGGTCATTCGTGCTATATAAACAATGAATGTTAAATTTATTGTCAGTTGTAATTAAAGCCGTCGAATGAAAAATGTCGAATACTTGTTATTATATTGTAACAACTTTTTTTAAACATGACGTGTTAAATTATTATTTTTTAAAAAAATAGGTAAAAATTCAGTTTATTTTTGTAGTTTTACATAGAAATGAGATTTTGTTTTTTCGTATTTTTTTTTGTTTAGTAAACTAAGTGTGTAATTGAATTTTCGCCTGAAGAGGTTAGCGAACGCTGGACAACGAAATGTTGCTACTTAACAAATTAAAATTGTTTAAATTTTATTTTTATTGTTTCACCTTCCTACGATCACATAATTTACCTTTAAAAATGCCAATTTGACAGTTGACAGCTATCAAAAGACTGTCAATTTTCTTAGAATTCCATGAATAATAGATTTTTTGGCACATACATAGATTTTCTGGGTCGCTGATTACGAATCTGATGACAAACAGCCAATTTGATAATTTACAGCTGTCCTTGATTACGAATTTTAGGTTAAACTGTTAATTTGTCAATATTATAGCTCTTAAAAAACTGTCCATTTCTATAAAATTAGCTCAATCACAAGTTTTGTGTCACATATTATGGTTTTTGTGGTCATTGGTTACAAACTTGAGATCAAACTAACAATTTGACACTTGATGTAGCTGTCAAAAATTATTTTTTGACTCAACTCACCCTTGAGAGGTTAGTGCCCCTTTTTCTCATTTTTAGAAGAATTTTTAGAAGACTAGTAGAGTTCTTTCAACTATAATTACCGAATAGTAGAAATCCATCTTATTGACAAAAGCCAATAGTCAGAGATCGGAATCCATAATGCCAAATTCGGTGTTTAAAATCAGGTTTGACAAAGTAAAATCCTCTGCTGAGTGTCGTACAATCCTTCCAACATGCTAAGTCAGAGAATGCTCAAACGTCTGATGACCATCCATACTTCAAACGAAGACTAGAACCAAGTCAGCTTATCTTTAACACCACATAATCACAAATTTCTTAAGAACAATTGACATCTTCCTTGAAGGGAGATTGTAATATCCATCGATGTCCATTGTAAACGAAAATACTTAATAAACATTAACAATAATTTCTTCGCCGAGTCAAACCAGGGGATTCACCTGCGATTAATTTATTTCTTTTAAAGGAAAAGTTCTCCGATGAAGTTCAAGTTAAATATTTGATTCATGTAAAATAATACAAAGTAAATTGATATTACAGACTCACTCATAAAATTCGGTTAAATAAGTGAAAACTGATGGGAGAATTACTCTTAAATTGATTTACTATTAGGCATTTCAATAATTAAGGAAAACAGCTGTGTTTACAAAATATTTTCCATTACGGAAGAGATCAAACATAATGAATGGACTGGGTTTCTTTTAAAAATTTTGGATCAATTTCTTCTGAAGGCATGAGCCATAGTTAAGAAGCACAGAGAAGAGAATTTCGAGAACAAAGATTTCTTGGAAGAGAGGGTGGCTCGCAACGTTTGTTAGGATTTGTCATTCTCGATAAAGACGAGCCTCGAAATACGAGGGTTAAATCCTGGAGCAGAACGAGTCTCGTTTGGCTGGCTCAGACACGGACTCGTGGACCCTTGGTCGTCTAGAATCGAGATTATAAATATTGATCCTGAGCGTCCTTCAGTATGGAGTGCACTCGAGGGGTCCCTCTTGTCCCGCATTTCTATACTCCCAAGTCAAGGGTGTTCTTCGAGGCAAAATTGAAATCCGAGAGGCTTCTCCAGTTTGATACGCCACCAGGATCAGTCTTGGAGAAATTAAAGATATGAGACATCATCGTTTATGACCGTTTCCTACCTCCACAGTTTATGTCCTTATTTTCTTAACTGAAGAGAGTGAGAGTTTTATCAAATTTGCAGATCCATAATTGACCTTTGTGTACTAACTTCTTTACTTGTAGTCACCAAACTTTAGGAGAGTTTTTATTAAATTATTAGCAATCTTTTGAAGACGACGATGGATTTTTTAAGAAAATCTCTCTTTTCTGAAGAAACAACAAAAAATTACGGAAGAATCTTGTGAAAGTAAATTGGATTCTAACGGATCGATAATGTAGTTACTTTGTCGGAAGGAGAATTTTCGGTTGACGGAATCTGTCTGCACTTGAGAGAGTGAGAGAAAGACAGGAGTGGCGAAGTAATTGGTAAATAAGTCAAGCTGGGCGAATCGCTTGAGGCAGCAATAGCCACTTAGCCACATTGCAACGGGCATTAGCGGTAACCGAATTAACGAGAGCTCGGTTAAACCAAGTTAGCAAGAGTGCAGTAGTGATGGCAAAGATGGAAGGACGAATAGGAAGCCTCTAAGATCAGTGATCGTCAAGTTAAGCCGGCTTCGAGTCGAGGTCGAATTAGCAGTTGCAGCTTCCAACCCGTATCATGGTTCTTCGTCTTGTCTCCTTCTACGACCCTTGCTTTCGTTAATCAAGCCACCCCAGCGTGAAGTCTACTCACACGATATTCTCGTCACTCTTCTTGTCTCCCTTCACTATCATCCTGTCCATCTCCAAAATAATGCAATTCATGAAGTCGACGAATCCGCTTACTTCCAGGATGACGCCTTCCCTCTTTCGTCTTCCAAACAAATCCTATTCAAGATTGTTTCTTCCTAATAGCTGCCACAACGGATTTACAGGCTTGTAATAAGTTTTCGTAAGAAGGAAAAAAGCTCTGATAATTTTAACTTATTTTAAAAAATATTGTTTACATAATCAGTTCTAACAAGAATGGACAATCAAACTAATATTTCAAAATTTTAAACTAAAAGACTGCCGAATTGTTAATGCTACGTTCTTCTAATGTAACTGTTACATTTGCTAGGAAATATAAAAGACAAACTACCAAAACCAGCTACCATTTACACTGAAAAAGATAGTATTTTTATATTGACATATCAATATGGCTGACAGTTTTTTTAAAATTGAGAATACTGGATGCGTGAATCTCCCATACTGAATCGGTGTGACAGTCTTTATGTGCCTCAACATCAAATATTTTTGACAGATGTAAGAGTATGAAGTGAATAACTAACAGTCGTATTACAATTAAAGAAAAACACAGTCATACTCAGTTACATTCAGTCAGAGTCTGTCATACATAGTGACTCGCAACATTTTTACAATTACTATGAATATAATCTTAGTCCCAGTCTTAGTCCTACAACAGTTGGTTATTATTCAGTAACCATTAACGGCAGCAACTATTATTACCAACAAGTGATTGTTTCACAATTAACAGTAGTAGTTATCAATGCCAACATTATCAATTGAACAAGTGGCTCTTCAAGGGGTCGTTTATAAACTACGTAGCCCATTTTTTTGGAAATTTAGACCCCCCCTCACCCCATGTAGCACACTGTTCCATATATTAGCGCCATTTTTACCTCTTAGCGTAGACAATGTTTTGACCCCCACTCTTCCTTGACGAGCTACGTAGTTTATGGACGACCCTTAACAATTAACGGCAGTAGTTATTATTACCAAAGAGTAATTGTTTCACAATTAACAGTAGCAGATATCAAAGTCAACAGTATCAATAAAGCCACTGGCTATTTTACAATTAGGGCAGCAGTTATTATTACTAGCAAGTGGTTGTTTCACAATTAACGGCAGCAGTTATTATTACCAAAAAGTAATTGTTTCATGATTAACAGCATTAATTATCAATGCCAACAGTATCAATTAAGCCACTGGCTCTTT
>WNHD01000876.1:0-23660 GCA_011057455.1 Ganaspis sp. Gsp50
CGGCCACCACTTTTGAAGCGTTATAACTTATAAGTTATTGTAAATTACTATCTTTTCAAATTTTCATCATGAAGTAAAAATAACTTTTTAATTTATTACAAAATTTGAAACAGTTTAACAACTTATTTTTAATCGAAAATAAATAAATGGCCGACTACTGGAACCGGCCGAACTTACTAGCATTTACCCTATTTTATTTCGTTCTTTTCTTGGGAAGGTTTTTACTCGTTAAGTTCTTTGTTTTTTGCTCATTAAATTAATTGTGTTTGACTCATTCAATTAATTGTTTTTTACTCATTCAATTAATTGTTTTTACTCATTCAATTAATTGTTTTTTACTCATTCATTAAACTGTTTTTTACTCATTAAAATTTTTGTCTTATTGAATTCATTGTTTTTACTGATTAACATTTTTTTCATTAAATTCATTGGTTTTTACTCGTGTATAAAAAAAGTTTGCGAACGTTTATCCCATGCTGGAAAAGATACTAAATTATTCTTCAAGATCTTTTTGAAACAAGTACATCAAGTGCTGAAAACTGAAACGAAAAGTCCTTTTTCTTTTTCTATTATCTTTAGAAGTTTTCAGGTTATTAAGCATTCAATGTTGACCAATCGCGCGAAAGCTATAGGAGAATGTGAAGCCAAGGACGGAGCGTGAAAAACATGTGGTGGGGGCTGAGTCGGTATTGTGGACTCAAGCGCTTGCGCAAGCTCCGCCCTCTGCATTAAATTGTCTTCTAGATTGTGCGCGATTGGTCAATTTGTAATGCTTAATAACTTGAAAACCACCGAAAATAATAAAAACTGCAATAGGACTTTTCGCTTTGATTTTTTAGGCCCAATGCGCTCGCACAGGTTAGAGACAGATAACTATTTCAAGCCTTGAAAAAAGAACAAATTAATAGCGAATTCGTAATTAAACATTAATGCATTACTACATTATTTTATATTATATGACATATGATGTATTATATTCTTTTATATTATATTACATTATATTATATTACATTATTACATTTATATTTAACAATTACTTGCCATGGAATTATTTGACAAAAGAAGTTGATAAAAGTATCAAGCGACTTTCAGATAAAGTTAATATTTGAAAATGGCCTTTGAGGATATTAGGTTTTATTAAATATTCAATATTCTACTTGTGCGGTTTTATTCAAATGGAAATGTTAGAAATCAATTTATCCTGAGGGTAATTGGTTTTAACTTCAAAAGGGAAAAATATCGTTTCAAACAGAATCGAACCGATTATCATTCTTTACACATTGGGAGTCTGAATAATTCTAAGTGAACAAAAAAAAGGAAAAAAGGATTGGAAAGCAAAGGGGTTAGAGAATTGAAGGTGGCAAAGGATCGAGCTTGAAAACACTGGAAAGTAATCCTCGTAATGGCTCTCGATAACCGACGAACAAGCCGCTAATTAAGGACTCGTTGAATTATAGACGGATGAATATTCACAGGAAATTTTCATACTCGAAACAAAAGATTCGGAGAAACGCTTATTATATTCGCTGCGCCGCCTTTTAATTGTTTTAATGAAAAATAATTAAATACCAAAAACGTATGATTTGGCTCATCTGTTAATTACTGTTTCCTTTAATTTTTAATTCTGTTTCGTTTAATTATTGCTAATTTTAATATTTTATTGCTACTGTTTTTAGATATAAAAATAATTTATATTTTTTTTTATAATAATTTGTTTTGCAATTCTTTATATGAGTTGAATGAAAAATTACAAATTATGTTTGGATAATATTTATTCGTGTGGTAGTATAATTATTTAAAATTTGGCTCTTTGTTTAAAAATATATTTATTTAATTAATTATTAATTATATATTAAATGAATTATTATTTATATATTTAATTAATTATTAATTATATATTAAATGAATTATTATTTATATATTTAATTAATTATTAATTATATATTTAATTAATTTTTACATTATGTCTCAAACTTTTTAAGCAATAATTTTTAATTATGTTTTTTTGTTTGTTTCAGGTGAGTTTTACCCAAGTTTTGTACCAGTGGTTTCTACTATCTTTCTATTATTTCTACTAATTGAAATTTGGTGAGAAGTGCATGAATTTTTTTTAATTTTAAATAATTGCATCGTTTTTGGGAAATAATTTGTTTTTTAATAATTTAATCTAAATTAAAGAAAATGCTCTTGCTTTAAGAAATGAAAGGCATTTAAATATTGAATCGAAAATCATTAATAATGAATTAAGAACCCACACCAATATTCTATTTCCTGCTACGCTTGATTTAGACAGAAAATCATTTTACGGAAAAAGGAGGAATTTTCTTCCAGACAGCGACAGATTGGAAGCTGGCATTTGTGATGTTAATGCAATGATTGCAAGACACTTTGGCTCGCATTTTGGAGTCGAAATGTTATTAAAAATTGACGAGGTTACTCTCGAGAAGGAAAGGTTTATCACAAATTGGTTAGCCTAGGTCGTGGTTAGTCATCCCTTAACAACTTATTCATTCGAATTATTTTTGTGGGTATAAATGCATCGTTTGAGCGACACGTTTCAATTTAATTAGTCCCTCATCTCTCTCGATTCTCAAATTTACCAGCTACGTAATTGATCATTCTCAATTAGTCTAGTTCTCCTGTTTCAACTCTTCATTTATTTTTTTCCAAACCTTTATTTAAGAATTATTTGAAAGTAAATATTTCGATATCTATAGATATTGTCTGTAAATTGTCTTTTGTTTGATAAGATCTTCCAATCTTTCTATTTGGTAAGATTATTCATTTTATCTTCACATTGTACTTGAAATTCTATCCAATTTTTGGTTCAACTTTTCTAGAAGGATTTCTTAACAAACGAATTTCTGTTGTTTTATTCTTTTTGCAATACTTGACTTGATTGAAGTTGTAATTAAAAGTTCTGAACATAATATAAAGAAAGCTTTCAAATCTAGAAAAAGAGGGTTTTTCTTCGTTGTGAGTATATTTTGAATGTAGAATTACTCCTTAATTAACGTTTCATTGAATTTTTTACCTCCTGACATTCTTCCTCATTATTTCATAAATTTCCATAAATCTAAATTCTCCTTAAAATTATCCACTTTAACTTTCATTATGTGTAAGAATCTTTTGTTATTAAACCCCTTTGTCTATTATTAGATGTCTAATAAAACATCATGATCACTTTTATGTAACTCCAATCAAAAGCTTCCAATTACTCGTGTTTTGTTTATTTATTGAATTTTTATTTTTTTGTTTAAATTTTGAAACGTCTCGTCTTATAAATCGTTACACAAAAATTTCTTATTTCTAAAATAAGTATTTCCACGTACAGAACGAATGATGAAAAGTCTTCTTTCTGGAGCAGTTTATAATGCATATTTTACTTTTATTGATCAATAAAGTGCATTTTATTAACCTAGGGCAATAAAGCACACCTTATTTATTTAGGACAATAAAGTGTTTTTTATACCTAGTGTATAAAAGATCTTTCATTTACTCTGAAAACGTTCCTTTTTTGTGTAGGACAAAAAAGCTTTTTTATTCACCTACGGCATAAAAGGTTCTTTATTTAACTAGGATAATAAAGGCACTTTGTTTACCTATGGCGATAAAGGTACTTTATTTACATAGGGTAATAATGGTACTTTATTTGCTCAGGTTAACAATAGTACTTTATTTGCCTAGGGTAATAATGATACTTTATTTGCCTAGGGTAATAATGGCACTTTATTTACCTAAGGTAATAATGGCACTTTATTTACCTTAGGTAATAATGGCACTTTATTTACCTAAGGTAATTATGGCACTTTATCTACCTAGGGTAATAAAGTGTACTTTTTTCACTCGCATAATTCTGAGAGTTTCTAGTTTCTCTTGTTTGTTATATCATATTTCTTTTTATTTTAAAATAAAGTGATAGGATATAATTTCAATGTGACAACTAGGGTTTCTGAAGTCGATGCCAAGGTAGTAAAAGGCGCTAGTGTTTTGGTCAGATACTCGTATTTTCCATCCTCACGGTCTCGTCATTGAATGCAATGGTGAAAACAATGGTCGTTGAGACCGACTTCTGTAACGAGATCGTTGTACTGACGATTGAAGAGAAGACTAAACGGAGAGAGACAAAAATACAGAAAGGGAATGGTCGAAGCAAAAGAAAGAGAAGAAAATGGCAGGGATGGGTTGTTGGCGAATATAAAGAGCGACGAAGGAAAGTTTTCTCTGTCATTCTTGTTATCATTATTATTATTATTTTTATTATTATCATCATCTCCCTCATTGTTACTAACGTACCTATAAATACAATAATCGTCTCTCTCTTTATTTGTTTGAATCCAGCGTTTTCTCCTTGTCCAACTTTTTTCCAGATTTCACAAAGAAATTGATTGGGAAACGATTCCTTTTTGTTTTTAACTTGATTTCAATCCTTCTTTGTAACTAATTCAACTTCAGAGGTGAATTTTTAATCAAATTTAGATTGTTTAGATTTACTTCTTTTAGAAACCTCTTCTTTTTTATTACAAGTAATTTTGTGCTTCTGTTTGACCAATATTTGTTCAAATGGCAAATTAAAAAAACAAATTGGAAAAATGTTCAATTTTTGCTTCCTCATAGAGAAGCATTGTTTTTTTAAATGTTATATCTTTTTTAACAAAAATTCTTTTTGGGTAACCTACTTTTCTAAATCTTATATTTTTTTATTATTAAATTAGTTTAAATTAGTTTTTCAAATATTGTGAAAGGGTCAAATGTTTCAAATGTTCTTAATATTGTGTTTTTAGACAATCTGTGCAATTGTGTCTCCAACTTGTGTTGTTTTTGATCGATGAGAGTATAGAGAATTTTGTTGATGATAGAAATTTATTGTTTGGGTATCCTATTGTTTATTCTTTTTATAATGAATTATTTACTTTAACTGATGACGAGATTCGTCTGACGTCAAAGATTTTATGGTTGATGGTAAATCTTTGTCGGTCCAGGAGGGTGCCAATTAATAATCTTTCACACACTTAACGACCAACTCCGCCTTCTATTTGGTGCCTTAGTGGAACCTACACATTGAATCGAAACTACCAAACTACTGGAGGCAATTAGTAATAACTAATTAGCCATCGCAAGGCAGTCGAAGTACGGGTGCGCGAAATAGTCAGAAGCGAAACTTCATGTAACACAAAGTTGTTACTAACGACGCCCATGCCTCTTCTGCTTTTCCGACCATCTCTCGCTTCATTGATTTTACCTTCTCGATGTTTATTAATAACACCAAAGCTTCTCCAACAAATTTTAATTATTTATTTATATTAATATTCACGTGGGAAATCCTTCGACAATTTCTAATTCATTTAGAATCCATTCCCGAGTTTTCTTTCCTCTTTTATTCGCTTTTCTATTCTTATTATTTTTCAATTTTCGTTTGTCTACAGAAAATGTTAATTTCTCTTGTGAAATTTATTTCCCTGTGAAATTTAATTCTCTTGTGAAATGTACTTCTCTGTATTTGGCAGTTTCGAAACACATGATTCCTTGAAACTTTGAGGCTTCTATCTTTAAAGATAATAGAGGATGAAAATTAATAGCAGAAATGAGAAACAAGTAGGACAAACATCATTCACAACTAAAAACAATGACCGGAACTTTAATGACAACGGGGAATTTGCGGGTCGACAAACCACAGATAATGCTAGACTGATTTATGAAATAACGTTGAGATACCATTACCATGATAGGTGAAGCAACCATTCTCCGAATTATTGTTAGCGAGAGTGAATGTGTGTTAGTATACGGATGGATGGTCGCTTTTCGTGCCAGCGTGAATTTCTGTTTTTCGTGAAAATTGAAGTTCGACGCTAATTGAAAGTTAATTGAAAGCGATGAATGCATAGAGCGGAAATTGTACCGATCTTTCTCTATTTTTCTCCATCTCTGTCTCACTTATTCTGTGTGTTTTTTCTATACCCCTACCACTCGTTGCCTCTTTATCATTTGTCTTTTCCAACAAAGGCAAAAAACGAGAAACACAAGAAAAATAATACTGCAACATATGAATTGCTCTCATTGCCTCAAGGGAATACGTCTCGGAATCGAAAAGCGAAAAGTATCAACTCTCCAATGCACTGGTCTTTTCCCATAACCTTTTTAATTTTTTTCTTTCTTTAATTTGAAAAAAATCTAGATTTAAAACTCTGTAGCCATTTTAAAAACGCCTGACAAAAGATTATAATCAGCTTTTATATTAAACTCTAAATAACGTTTGCTCTTTTGTTTTAACGGTTAAATAGATTATGATAATTATGTGTCCATTAGTTATTTAATTTTTATGATTTTTATAGTTTATTATTATTTATTTTTATAGCCTACTCTTGGCATTTAAGTGTTTCAAATTGAACACAGTGGGTGTGGTACTTTTAAGATGAGCCTATAATGGGCGTTTCAATATTAGAACACGCTTATTGTGGCTTTTTCAGTTTTTAAATTTATCTGTAGTAGGCATGTCATTGTTAGATAACGCCTACAGTGGGCGTGGTCTTAGCCCTACCTGAAATGGGCGTGTCGATGACATGTCACGCCTAGAGTGGGCGTGGTCCTAAGCCCCACCTACAATGGGTGTATCAATGACAGATCACGCCTAGAGTGGGCATGGGCCTAAGCCCCACCTACAATGGGTGTGCCAATATAAAATCACGCCTATAATGGGCGTGGTTCTAAACCCCACCTATAATAGGCATACTTGAAATACGTCAATGCCAAATTCTTACCATCAATATTGATATTTATTGGTGTTTAAATAAAGCAAAATAAAAACATTGCTAATACAGCAAAATAAAAACTTTGCTAATAAAGCAAAATAAAAACTTGCTAATAAAGCGAAATAAAAACTTGCTAATATAGCAAAATAAAAACGATGCTAATAAAGCAAAATAAATACAACGCTAATGCGATTAGTAAAAGAAAGTTCCGCAACTCAATAAAATTTAAAACAATAATGAGAGAAGATAATGATACCTTTTGAAACAAAAGACATAATTTGTAATTGTGATGCAACAAGTTTTGCTTATAAATTGAATAATCCAGAATCAGTCGATAATATCTCTAATAATCTTTATATTCCCTTTATAAATAAAACCGCGAGGTTATTGAACATTATTTTATAACAGTCAATGAAAAAATTATCCGTATTGAAATCAATGATATTTACTGAGTCTTTCATTAGCACGTAACAAACATTACTATAATTAATATAATCAATGAGCGGAAAATTAATTACACAAATGAAATATTTCAGTGTTACGTTTAAAAAATATTCACCAGATTTATAAATGCTTAATAGAATCAACTTTTCAATTTATACTGCAAAAGTAGAATTTAATTTTAAAATTGTCATCTTTGTAATGCTGCCTTTATTCACTCTTTTTACTTATTCACATTTCTTGAAGGTATAGTTTCTTAAATGTAATTATTGTATTAAAAATCTTTCAAGTAACTGTAACTTTTAATATAAAAAGTTAACTAAAAGAAATGTTTATTAACCTTCTAAGAGAAAGGTTTATTTTCCATTTTTTAAAAGGTCAATTATTTTCCATTATTGTAAAATGTCCTGAGTGTTTAAAATATAAAATTTCAAATATTTTACGAATACTTAAAATGTGTGGAATTCATAAAAATATAAAATATTTTTCAACACATACGCAACACATATTTATTAACACAGTAATATGAATCTGTATTATTAAACGATATAGGCGCTTGATTTTTATGATGCTCGTTATTTTTTATGGCCTATTGAATGTATATTAAGACAATACAGTGTTGAAAGGAATATTTGTTTCCGCTCTTTGGAGAAGGAGAGAACATCAGCACTGATATTATTCTTATTAGAATGCGTATGAAAGGATATCAAGTTGCAGATGAGAATTTTCACATAAACGATCCAACGATCAAGTCATAAAATGGGTCAGGTTGAGATTGCTGTAGGTACTTAGTTATCAGAGCGAACGAGGTTAGTCGAGAATTGGAAGCAGGACACCTGCTTGCTACAAGTAGAATTCCAGTTATCCAGATTGAGTTTAAGTTCCATGGAAATAACTTAATCTTGTAGATTACTTCGATTGTAAATTAGAGATCATGACAAATCAACTTTTTTACAAATCGACCTAATAACACTTTTCCTCACTCATTGCCCATTTGATTTTCTGCTCTTAAAACAAATTTGAATACTTTAAGTGATTTGGTTTTGCATTCTCGTAAAAATTAATGCATTACCGTATTGTAAATTTTTAATCGCTTGCGCTATTTTCTATTACTCTATAATCAATTATTCAGTTTAATATAATTCCATGTTTTGTAAATGTGTTCATTCGAGGTATAGGGTATATGGAAAATATATTTTAAACCGTATTATGGGCGGAGTTTTGACACTATGCATACTGTAGGTGTGTCTTTAATACTATTACACTGATTGGAGGCGTTACTTACTATTGACACGCCCCTTGAAGGCGTTACTTAATATTGATAAGCCCTTTGTAGGTGTGGCCTACCATTCCACACACTCTTTGTAGGAGCCACTTATTATTGATACGCCCTTTGAAGGCGTAACTTAATATTGATACGCCCTTTGTAGGCGCAACCTACTATTACACTTACCCTTTGTAGGCGAGGCTTACTATTGATATGCCTTTTGTAGGTGGGACTAACTATTGTCACACCCCTTGAATGTATTACTTAATTTTGGCACGCCTTTTGTAGGCGTAACTTAATATTGGCACGCCCCTTGAAGGCGTAACTTACTATTGAATCGACCCCTTTGTAGGCGTAACTTACTATTGAATCGACCCCTTTGTAGGCGTGGTCTACTATTCCACACGCCTTTTATAGGCGTGTCTTACTATTGACACGCCCTTTTAAATGGAGGTTTTATAATGACACATTTTCCGTAGGCTTGTAGCGTGTTGATTACCTTTTCATAGCTGTTGATTATAACAGCTTTGACTATAACGTCAGTAGAATTTAACTAATTATTAGTAGCTCAGTTTTAGCCTTAAAATTTGTACAGATCTTTGTCATTTCTACAGATTCAGAGAATTCCTAAAACTTCCTATTGTATTACAGTTCTCCGATCTCATCTTTTGAAAATAACGACGACGGTCTATAATTTTAATTACTCGAGTTAGTTTCAATTAATCTAAAATTGGTAAATCAGTTTAAGTTGAAGTTTGCGAAATTTGTAGAAAACGAGTAAAATGATGGAGGATCGTGTATCGAACCTCTCGAAATGAGGTAAACTGGCTTGAAGCAATCTCGGATCCGTTAATTTGGTAAACACGAAGGGTGCATCGAAAACTCCTGGCACCGTGTTAAAGAGGATTATAGAAGGAAAGGATGAATTTTGCAGTAAGGGAAAATTCTCTTTGCGGTCTGAAGAAGCACGTCCCTTATCGAAATTCTTAATTAGAAAATTTTAATTATGTTTTGAGGCTGTATAGAGAGAAAGAGATGATGCCCTACCTCGGGCTCTTTCTGCTCTGCAAAGATAGTGAATTTCTGGAAGCGAAAACGCGAGAGGCCTGTGGGGTTGAACAAGATGCTCGCAAAAGAGAGCGAAGGCAATTAAGCTCGCGCCTCATAAAGATGCACCAGAGACGTTGTCTTCCGTACTAATATTAAATTTTACCTGTAACCGTGCCTTCACCTGTCAAAGTTCAACCTTGATGGGACTAGATAAACCTTCACAGAAAGGATGCATTTTACTTGCACGAAAATTGCTAAACAGTGCTTTTAATCACACTTGCCAAGTATTTTCACTTTGTATTCTCCAAAATATCCATAATCCAACAATTGTTCAAGGCAGCATCTAAATCTTGACAGAATATTCTTTGTTATATTAAACTTCCACTTTTCTACTTATTATTGAATTACTTCTTTAATTATTTAGTCTTTCTTATTAATTTCTTTAATAAGTAATTAAGTTAAGTTATTTAAGTTTCTTAATTTTAATTAATCATTAATAATCTTCCATCTTTGAATGTGCCCTCCAATTAAAATTATAATCAAATCAATTTTATAATTCAAAATATAATCCAAAATTATAAAAGTATCAAACAATTTAAATTGACAAGGTAAAAAATGAATGTTGTAGTTTTTTATTTTATTCTTGTTTGCAAAGTTAATTTGCCAACTATCTCTTTAATTTAAAGAAAAGTACGTTTAACGGAATTTCGATGAGTGGGTACATGATAATGATTCTTGTGAGTCTCTTTGGAGTTTCTCAGGTTACAGTGTCCCGGGGGAGAAGAAAGTGTCTTGGAGGTCGCGTCCAAGGAGCAGACTTCGACAGGGCAGAGGAAGGAGCAACTTTATAACGCAATAAATTTTGGTTCGTTAAACAGTTAATGGAGTTCGTCTAGTGGCACCCCCTGTCGATAGAACCGCCGATGAAATTACGGAACGGCATCCCTTTATATGGCGCGCCGCGAATTATTATCGACAAGTGCACCTCCCCTTTCCTTAACCTAAATCAACCCAAACTTGTCAAATGAGTCTTGAAAAAGTAGACGCAATAATAAATACTCATTTCTAAAAAGTCCTTTTCGAAATTTAGACTTTAATAACCATTCTGGTCTTTAAAAATTATTCTGGTTTTTAAAAATCATTCTGATCTTTATAAACTATTCTGGTTCTTAAAAACCATTCTGATCTTTATAAACTATTCTGGTTCTTAAAAACCATTCTGATCTTTATAAACTATTCTGGTTTTTAAAAACCATTCTGATCTTTATAAACTATTTTGGTCTTTAAAATTTTTCAACTAAATTTAAATGGATCTGCTGCAAACTTACGTGAATCCGGAAAATTCATCTCACTGAATGTAATGCTCGTACAAAGGACCTTAACCACCTTATGGTAAAGTCTCTTTCTCTGGTCACGAACAGTGAGGAGAATTGAAAATTACTTTTTAGTGATGAACATTTTTTGAATTAGAGTAGTGTTCCCTGTGGAGTTAAAGTTTTCCACGTTACTTAAGAGTTTCAATGAATCCGTTAGGGAAGGTCTTAAAGCTAGTGTAGTTTTGAATGGCATCTGCTTAAAGTGGATATGAGTTTACAAAATGCCTTGAGGTGGGAGTTATTTTAGATTAACAGGATCTTCAGATAGGGTGCAAAATTTATGCGCTATATTAAGAAAGATTCAGGTGTTTTCTTAAGCAGCAATAGCTTCTGGTTGAAAAGATATTTAAACAGACTTAAAAGGAGTTAAAACACGCCCCTAAGATCGTATAATGGGCGTATTGTTGGTAGGACACGCCTACAGTATGCTTGTTAGCTTTAAAGTCCACCTACAATAGGCGTGGTAACTTTAAAACTCACTTACAATGAACGTGGCAATTTTAAAACCACCTACAATAGGCGTGGTTATTTGAAACTCCTCCTACAATAGGCGTGGTTACCTTAAAACTCACTTACAATGGGCGTATCAATTTTAAAATCACGCCCACAATAGGCGTTAGTCTTAATGTTACCACCTACACGGGGGATTTCTATCATTCGCTCCGCCCACAGGGGCGAATCAATATTGTGACACGCCTACAATGGGCAGTCATTCTGCGACCCAACCAGGAAGAAAATTATCAACGTCTAGTTCCAGTCTAGTTTTCCAAGCCTCCATGCTTAAATTGCATACAACCTATCGACGCGTGATAATTCTTTTCGGAACCTCCTGTTCGCGGATTGTTACTAAATCAGTTTTAAAAATAGTTTTATTGAAGCAATTTGTAATTGTAGGTTTTGTAAACCTTGTAATTTACTCCGCTGGGTATAGAGTAATGATCATTGAAACTTTTTACATTTAACAAAAGTGTCTGAAGTTTGAAAATAAATAGTTTTGTAATTTGTGAATCGTGAAGTTTGTTAAATGTTGATGTGTCGGGGGATTGTTGGTGACTCCCATGAGCGTTGGCCATGTCGGTCCATAAATACGAACTAACTCGCCAAGTGGTTTCGCGCCAGGATTTGCGGGTTAAGGAAAGGAGGTACGAGCCTCTGGGATTCCCGAAAATCCTCTTTAACGCTTTCTACGTTGGGCGGAAGTGGTGTTCAGTCTCCAAGTTAGTTACAGATCGTTAATTTTAGTATGAATATGCCAAAGCACTATGAAATAGTTGCAATCTAAGGCTTAGATTAGAGCCACACCATGGCACACTACCCGATTCATACATATAGAACACTCATCTGACAAGAACATGAGGCTATGATTCAACCCTTTGAGTTTCAAACCATCCATGACTAATTACTTGAATTGTTGGATAACTGACAGAGTTTGCCAAGTTGCTGTTTTAAGGTTATTAACTTGTTGCAGATAGTGGTTTTTATTTGTCTGAATTACCCTTGTTTCAATATTTTAATATTTTTTTATATTTTTAATTACTCTTGGTAATGTGATCTTCTAGTTAAGATGATGTATTGTACCTTAGAGTTGTATGTGAAGATGGAAAGGCCTTAAAATTTAAATGATTCTTGTGGGTAGTGATTTTTTGTCTGTAAAATTTATTGTAGGCGTGTCGTGACATTACTGTGTCCACTTTAGGCGGATTTTAATTTATGAACGCCTTCGGAAGGCGGAGCTTAACTTATAAACGCATATTGAAGGCGGAGTTTATTTTATAAACGCCCTCTGAAAACGAGGTTTAATTTATAAACGCCCTCTGAAAGCGAGGTTTAATTTATAAACGCCTTCTAGAGGCGGAGTTTAAATTATATACGCATTCTGGAGGCGGAGTTTAATTTATGAATGCATTTTGAAGCCGGAGTCTAATTTTATAAACGCCTTCTGAAGGCGGGGCTTACTTTATGATCGCCTTTTAGAGGCGGAGTTTGATTTATAAACGCCTTCTGAAGGTGGGGTTGACTTTGTGATCGCCTTTTGGAGGCGGATTATAATTTATGAATGCATTTTGAAGGCGGAGTTTGATTTATAAACGTCTTTGGAAGGAGGAGTTTAATTTATAAACGCCTTCTGAAGGCAGGGTTTACTTTATGATCGCCTTTTGGAGGATTATGATCGATTTATGATAGCCAGATTATAATTTATGAACGCTTTCTGTAGTCGGAGTTTGAAACTTAGCACTCCTATTATGGGCGTGACTTAGTAGCGATGCACCCCTTGTGGGTGGGTCCTAATATATAAACGCTCAATTGGGCCTTAAGGCACGCTGGGATTTTAAACTATACCACGCCCAGTGTAGGTGTATCTTAACATTGATGAATAATAAATCGTGTTTATTGTTCATCTTTGTAGTTACCATTGATTACAAATACATAAAATTAATATCATAAAATTATATCATATTAATAAAATTAATATTAATATTAATATATCACAAAATTTTTAATGGAAATGACAGTTCAATGATTAGATAATATTTTTCTTGATTTTGGATAGTTTGTGAGTAAGATTGAGGGAAAGTCCTGATATAGAATGAGGGCAACAGGTTTGGTTATAGTTAGTCGTAACGATACGAATTGGTGGCAACCCAGGGAATTGCAATGAATTCCGGGTGGGGCCATTACGGTCGACCGAGTTGACGGCACAGTTCGAATATTGGCTAAAAATGTAAATTGCCCCGACACTGGTCTGTCGGTTCGATCGGTCTCTTTTCGCCCAGCTTGACTGTGAAGTAATTGAAAACACGCGTCATCTCCGGTCACTGCTTGTCGTTATATTTCTCACGCCTTTTGTCAAATATAAAAGAAGCACTGATTTTGATTTTTAAAATAATGGACGCACGGTTTAAACAAAATATGTCATTATACTCATTATGACAGGTAAAAAGGTGACGATTTGACACTGTAAATTAAACTGTTTTCACATATCGATGTAACAGTTGTCGAAGTAATAGTTGTCGAAGTAATAGTTGTCGAAGTAATAGTTGTCGAAGTAATAGTTAGCGAAGTAAAAGTCTTGCAGAGAGTTTTAATACTGAGCTGAGTAGTGTTACTCAACGAACGGTCAGACATGGTAAATATCTTCGTAATTATCCAATATTTTTCTAATATTTATTTTTTTATTTATCTATTTAGTTTTTTAGCTGTTTTTGCATTTTAATTTAAAACTGAAGCATTTTTTAAATCAACATTTTAAGTAACAAAGAAGTAATTAATAAGTTATGATCATTTTAGCGCGTTGAAGCTAGCGACCCGCCAGCCTTGGATAATAAATAATAGTAATAATATAAAATGAACTGATTTCAATTTAGAGTCAACTGTTAATTTTTGGAAAGTATTTTCTTAAATTGAAATTGTAGTGAACTGACATTTTCTGGCAATTGAAAATAAATGGAATCGTTCTCGCTGCTCACGGAAACGTGTATTATTTATAATTATTGATTTCTTCATTACATAAAATCCATTTTATGTCATTGCAGTCCCTTATAAAAATCAGTCACGGTTTATTTATTCTTTATTTTATGCTTTTAGTCCACAATTAATGATTTCACAAATCCCCAACTACCAATCTTCATGCAAATCCAATGAGAACGGAACTTTCAGCATGTGTTTAAAAATTCAAATTCCATAAATCTCGATTGATGTTGAAAAACTGCAAATGAATTTGGACGAATTTTAATGCATTTTAATAGATTTTCAATGGAGCAAAATTAAAAGCATTTTAAATTAAAGTAATGATAGTTACAAATTAGTAATAATAATAATGATAATAACAACAATAATAATGACAATAATAATAATAAAATGATAATAATAATAAAATGATAATAATAATAAAATGATAATAATAATAAGAATAATAGTGTTAGTAAGAGTAATCTAATAACAATAATATTAAGACAAAGATTTTAGCGAAAAAAAATATTTTGGACGCGATGTCATGCATGAGAATTTTCTAAATGAGTTTGTAATAGTGGGAAGTGTAATTAAATTGGAATTTAGAGGATAGTTGAAACCCAATTGTCCCTGGAGGAAAGTATTGTAAGAGCGTTTTGAGAAAAGCTTTTGACAATCGCACCATACGGTAGATTAGATCGGTGGCGCACGTCGCACTACGTGTAACGACTTAAAGCTTCGAGTTGAAAACTTAGATTGGTGTCACGTGGTCCACCAATCTAAGCGTCAGTAGCAAAAGTGGAGAGAACTGTAACCCTCAAGCCTGGGCACGGCTTAACGGGCAAATCCCTACGTAAGACCTTGCGTGAAATCTCTATTCCCATTTCACCCTTTGGGGTGAGGCAACAGGCTTGTACCCAGGTAAAGCGACTTCCGCCCTAAGCTTGCTTCTATGTACTAGTCCGCCCCCTTTGCACCATGTTAATCTTAATGGATTAATTCTATAATTGGCTCGTTTTGTAATTGAAATCCGTCTCTCATATGTTCCATAAATATTCTCTTTGTATCGTAATCCGTCAAATTTTACTCTTTCTTTTGCTATTTTTTTTTGCTGTTTTATAATACATTGTAATGAGAGTATATAGGCATTGTAATGAAAAACGTATATTTGTTGCTTGTAATTTTTTTGTGGCGAAAAAAAGTAATTGTCAGTGAAATTTTCAGTCAACTAAATCAGCGAAAGGATTTCATTCAATTTCCCAGTGATTAAAGTTTAGAGAGTGCGTTTATGTATTTATTTGGGAAAATAAACATTGAAGGCTTGAATGTATAAACATTCAAAGACTACATTCATGTCAAAGTTTTACAGTAAATAGTTGAAATAAAGAGAGAAAAATGTTGACGATAGACCATTGATGTTATTCGCTGTGGAATTCGACGCACAAATCGATTGGATGGTTTACGTATGTGGTGACTGATCTGAATTGTGGCAAAACCGATAAAACCACTTTTTTACCCTGGTTAAAAGAACATGTAAATACTTTTTTATAAAGCAAGAATAAATTTAATGATGAATCGAATTAATGTTCATTCTTAAACTAATAACGTCAATTAAAGCCAAATATTATTATTTTCAAATATTATTATTATTATTATTATTATTATTATTATTATTATTATTATTATTATTATTATTATTATTATTATTAAGCCCATTGTGGGCGGGATTTAAGTTCAGACAGGCCTACTGTAGGCGTACCCTAAAGCTAATTGTAGGCTGGGTTTGTGCTCTGACACGCCTACTATGGGCTTGACTTAATAATGACACACTCATTATAGGCGGGACTTATATACTAATACGCCTACTGTAGGCGTGTGCCAAAGCTAATTGTAGGCAGGGCTAAGGTTATGACACGCCTTATTGGTTTAACATTAACATGCCTATTGTAGGCGGGAGTTAAATACAAACACGCCTACTATAGGTGTAGCTCAAAATTTATACGCCAACTGTATGCAGAGTTTGAGTTCCGGACATGCCTGCTATGGGCTTGGCTTAACATTGTCACGCCCATAGTAGGCGGGGTTTAATGTTTAGCACGCCTTCTGTGGGCGTGGCTCAGAGTTTATCGCAGGCGTGGTTTAATTAGTCATATCGTAGATTTGTATTCTCACCTTAATTTAAATTTAATTTAATAAGAAATATGTTTATTATTAGACTTGAAACGTGTGTAACGAATACAAATATTAATTATTGTTTTTTTCTTTGTTTCAGGTAGGTTAGTAGATCATTTAATTAAAAGTGTGTGAAACTCTTAGGAAACTCGAAGAATTTCTCAATAGCTGACAAGATGATGATGACAAATCTTCCACCGGTTATGTTGCCAACCCTACACGATTATGGGGTTCTGACACCCACTCTCGGAATAAAGGTACATTGAAAATTCTATTCTATTTCTTTTAAAGAAATACTGACAGTTTATATCAAATATGACAAACAAACTATTTTTATTACTCATAATTCAATATTTCAAATGTCCAATTCTATTAAAGAGGGAATAGAAAAAGTTTATAGACAGGAAATACTGAAATTAGGATAAAAAATTCATTTTAATCAAGCACCAGATTCGACTCTTAAGTCTTGACTTTTGTTTATTTTTAGTGGAGAGAATTTTTTTATCACACTTTTTATACCTTCTTCAGTAATCCAGAAGCTTGTTGAATGCCAGTTTTATTTACCTTTAATTTCGAATTGTTCCCTTTTTCATAAAGTTTCTGCAAGATAAAAAATGAAATCTAATTTTCTTGAAAGAATGTTTGCCGTAGGATGGACATAAATTTTTTTATAACGATATTTTGTGGCTGGTTTCGTTTCTAAAGTTGTTTTTTATTCGCGAATAATGCACTGTTTAAAAATTATTGTTTTAAAGAAGGTATTTGGATTTTCTAGACAATTATTTAAATTTAAATAAAAATAATTGAATAAATGAGAATCATTGATTAAATAAGCATAATGGAATAAATAAGAATAATTGAATAAATAAGAATAATTGAATAAATAAAAATAATTGGATAAATACAAATAATTGAATAAATAAAAATAATTGGATAAATACAAATAATTGAATAAATAAAAATAATTGGATAAATACAAATAATTGGATAAATAGAAACAATTGAATAAATACAAATAATTTAATGTATTACTGTATTTTAAAATTGTGCATTATTTATCCGTGATTTAATATATTGTTTATTTGAAAACAATGGTGCTCTTGAAACTATAGGAAGCTTTATGCGCGTTAAATCAATGACATAAATGATTTGAATACTGTTTTAATACATTGCTGTTTGGGCGATTTGAATTTTAAATACACTGTTTGGCGATAAGTAGGATTTATTTGCAAAAACAGAAGCTGTATGTGTTTTTAATTATGTAGAGTTTTCCATTTGTTTAACAATTGAAACTGAGGAAAATCCCCATCGACTTGTACAATGGCAGGAACAGTGAACTATAGGTTTGGTGGAGTTTGCAACGCATGAATTTTCCCTCGCATCGACGAAATTTCGTTGTTTCGCTTGGCAAAATGCCAGTGGACTTGTTGGGAATGCGATTGGAAGCAAAAGTTTGAGAACTCCTTTCTGTCTCTATCTTTCTCTATCATAGAAGTGCTTGCATGCCGTCCTTTCTCCAGGGTTAGCCAGCTATAACCCACGTTGATAAAAATACCGATATGTTCTTTCATCCCTTGGAGAATCGCTTTCATCCCTTGTCCTAAATGGATACGAGCAGCCTTTCACCATCAGCCTTTCTTCCATCTTACCAATTCATCACTTTTTAATTTCTTCCCTCTCCTTTTTTTATTCTTTTAAACTTCACAAGTCTTCCCGAGATATTAATTAAAATTTCGCCTTAAATATTTTATAAACCACTTAGGATCTTCTTATCTGCAAAAACTCCAAGGATCTCTCACCTTTTTCTTGAGCGAAAAATAATTGTCCAATATTTGCTAAATATTTGTACAAAATTTAAATATTTACATTTGGGTATCCTTGCTTTTAAGTACCTACATGGATTTTTTTTAAAGTACCAACTTGATACGAAAATGTATTAACTTGATGCCAAAAACTTCATAAAAAAGTATTAAATTGATCATTACAAAATCTTCAATGATTTAATACTTTTGATATCAATTTGATATACTATATTAAGTAAGCTACACTCAGAGAAAAGTTTTTTTTTACTTAAAGGCAAAATTTTTTTTAAAGAAAGAAAAGGCTGAACAAAATATAAATGAACGAAAAATGAAGTTTGAATAAAAAGTAAAAAGAAAAAGTAAAGTAGAAAGTAAAGTAAAAAGTAAAGTAAAAAGTAAAGTAAAAAGTAAAGTAAAAATAAAAAGTAAAAATAAAAAGTAAAAAAAGATGTAAAAGATGTAAAAGATATAATCAAAAGATACCAATGAAAATTTCTTTAAATCAAAAGAAAACTTTTTCTGAGTGCGTGTGCAATTATTTATGCTACAAGTATTTTTATTCATTTGAAGTATTTATGTTTGTTGCAAATACGTTAAAGATATTCATATTGAAAATTTGAAACTTTTAAATTATTTACCAAATTTTTTATTTCAAGATCCGAAATTAAATTTTCTGTAACATCTTCTGTACATATGATAGTGTACAGTTTTTTGTGCACTATAATGTATAATTTACGGGAGATAATTTATGAAACGGTGTTTTAAATAATTTCTATTTTGGAACCAGATACCCGGAATAAAGAAGCTTTTAAGGGAACATAGTTTTTTTAAAAAGTTGATCCAACCGGTTATTATATGACGATCAAGGGAGTTATTCTTTTCTCATTTTTTTTCGCCCAGCCCTGAAATATTCCCGCGTGCTTTTACACGAAAATTCTTGGGATAAAAAAGTGGAATAACATTAGGTCGGTTAATATATTGCCTTAATTTTAATACACAATGCACGTTCAGACTTAGATTCTCTTTATTCTTCAATTTCCATCCCTTTCAAAAGCGTAGCAAACTATGTTGTCTGAAAAAGTGGAATATATTTGAAAAACGAAAAGTGACTGAAAGGAATCCTATTTATCAGGTAGCATGATAAAAATAAAAAAATTATCATATAACGTAAAAAAATAAAGAATAAAAGAAATAATGAAATAGCTTTGTAATGACCAAGAATGATTGTAAATGAAATAAAATGAATGCAAGTAAATGTTGGTGTTTTCACACTTTTGGAATATTCTCTGTATTTTTAGTTGAAAAGAAACCCGTGCGAATGGTCCATGGCAATTTCAGGTGACGCGTTCGTGCTGAAAATACAGTTTATTGTTTTGTTATCGATCAAAAGAGGCAGGTAATTGTCGAGGAAGAGAAAGAGAGAGAATTGGGTGCAATTGAATATTTTCTTTGCATTAATTAAGTGTAATTCATGATTGTATGAAGGCTTGAGGCAACTCGTATTGTCATCTTCTACTTCTCAACTGTTTGTGACAAAAGTGCATGTGTTGTACTATTAACACTGGACGGCAAATAAATATAGATGCAGCGTTGGGTCACATGGCTATATCGCGCCTGTTATATGGCAAACCGCAAAGCGAACGAGTCTGGGCCACACTGTCCAGCTTTTCCTCTGCCTCCTAGGCGCTTCGTTTGCATACTCAAACAGAGGAATTAGGACTGGACACGTCGCGGTCAACGCTAAACCCTCCACCCCTTTTACCCTCACAGGCAACGTCCCGACACTACTCTCATCAACCTTCATCACTAAAATAAGTCCCTAATATTTCTCCACAATAATTCATTTTGTCCAGAAATTTGTTACGCGACAACACTTTTTAGCTAATAATTACCTTTGATCATTTTCATACGAGTATACTGTGCGCGAAAGGCAAAGCTCAATGTTTTGAAGGACATTCAAAAAGTAATTTTTCTTTGGAAGGTGTAAAAGAATGTTTAATTTTAAAATTAGCAAGAATTTTCTTCATTTTTTATAAACGAAACGTAATTGCAAACTTCATTTTAAAATTGAGAGTATTTTGTAAATTTTACGAAAATTGATATTCTGTAGTGTGAGTCCACGCCCACTTTGGGTGGAGTTTCAACCCAAACTGGGCGGGACTTGATTGTATACGCCCACAATGGGAGTGGCTTGATCCGATACACCTACAATGACTTGGTCGTATACGCCTGCAATGGGCGTGGTTTGGTCATATATACCACAGTGGGCGTGATTTGATCGTATATGCCTACGGTGGGCGTGACTGAGGCACGACACTGAAGTTCGAAACGTTTTTTTTCGTAAGAAAAACAAAGAAACAATTTTTTGATTACTTCATCATTGTTTCAGAAATTATTTCTAATTATTTACAAACTGCTTACAAAGATAAAGCGAAATAGAATTTTTTGTAAATAAATACAACATAAAAAATTAAAAATAAATTAATTTAATTATTTAAATTAAATACAAATATAGCAAAGGCTTGTTTCTTCATTTTTTTGTAAACAAGACAAAAGTTGCAAACTTCAGTGTCATGCTGAGGAACGTACTTTGGTTAAAATTTATCCTTATGAGGTTTTAAACTCCCACTATGGGCGTGGCTAAAATGGGCGTCTTTAAATTTCTTTTAAATGAAACCACACCTACTATGGACGTGGTTGAAATGGAAGTCTTTAAATTGTTTTTAAATGAAACCACAACCACTATGGGCGTGGCTGAAATGGGCGTCTTTAAATTGTTTTTAAATGAAACCACACCCACTATGGGCGTGGCTGAAATGGGAGTCTTTAAATTTCTTTTAAATTAAACCATGCCCACTATAGGCGTGGCTGAAAATGGGCGTCCTTAAATTGTTTTTAAATGAAACCACACCCACTATGGGTATGGCTGAAATGGGAGTCTTTAAATTTCTTTTAAATTAAACCACGCCCACTCTGGGCGGGGTTCCACTGAAAGCACCGCCAACTTGAGGCGTATCTTTTCTTCTTCAATCAACACAGCTTACAATATTCTTTTTTTCTATGTATATATTCACAATTAATTTAACAAAAAATTAATTCCAACCTTTAATGAATATTCTATTTTCCAAAAGATTAACCAAAAGTTTATTTCCATAACTGATTGTTGTAACAAAAAAATAAATAAAATGCCTCGCAACATTGATAGATTGTGCAAGTTTCTTCTTTCTGGTTTTCTGTCACAATCAATCAATTTCCATTCGCAATACGTTAGTTTATGTGACAAGTTTTTCATTCTATTGAAATTCGTTATTTTTATTTAGTTCAATAAATTTATTTTATGTATAAATCAGAGAGTCAGGACATAAAATTCATTTGCCCTCGGGGTCAGATTATTTCTTTTTGTCTGCGGTAATAATTTTGTGAGAAGACTGGCGCTTTTGTCGAGGAGTTGTGTGTGGTGTAGGAATAGATAAACAGCTCTTTCATCATTTTTAGGATGGAAAAGTGAATTTTTCCGAGATTCCCGAACGTATCAGGGCAGATTTGAATTTTCTTGAGATTGGTCGATGAAAGTCTCTCTATTGAATATTCCATAAATAAATCGACGCTTAATAGAAAATCGGAAGAGCATCCCTCATCGCTCACTGTCACGATAGTTGTTCGAGGCATCTCAATAATATACACTTTATAAACATCGAGACGCCCTCTTATTACGTATTTAGCCCTCTCTCTCTCTCTCTCTCTCTTTCTCTCTCTCTCTCTCTCTCTTTACTCTAAACTCCTGTGTTATGAGAACTTTCTGTTTCTGACAATCTTTTATCCATTATTTTTATCTTATTCTGCTCGACCTTAAATAAAGCTTTTATTATTATGTCGGCACACTTTACATAATTTCGAAATCATTTCTTTTGATTCAGGGTAAAAAGTTTTTCAACAAGCTACACAAAATTGAATTTAATGCAGATCAATTTACTTTTGAGGTGTTTTAATTTGTTTTGTAATTTAATTGAAAAAATTATTTCTTGTAGTTTTCAAAAATTGAAATAAATGATAATATAATAAAGCATTAGCATTATTGTTGAGATTTTTACTCGAATTTGACAAAAAACAAGTAGGAAAAGTTGAAGAAAGTTTTACATGGTGAAATATTTAAGCCTTCTCAAAAGAATGATGCTTTTCGTTAAAACAACTTATTAAAGGATGAAGAGAGTAAATCCAGAAAAATCTAAACTCATAAATATGCAAATAATGAAAACAGAGCATTACTTTCTGTAAGTACTCTGTAATAATACACAAAAGCACTCGAGATTCACTCTTTTTAAAGTAATACTAAACTTGTTTTATATTCTCGTTTGAAAAATATGAAAAATAGAACTGCAAGCTATTATAAAAGAGCTTTGTGGGCGTTCAAAGCTGCATAAAATATTGACAAATTCATAAGCTACCCTTTAAAATAAGAATAGCCAGTAATCCAGTAGACTTGTTCCCTTATGTTTGAAGTTTTTAACATTCTTGGAGTAATAAGAGTAGAGAAAAGTTTTGCGTATCGATTTCATTAGAGAGCTCGTTAGTTCGTAAAAAATGGAATTATACGATTTCTTTATTATCAAAATTGAGAAAAGCCATGCTGTTAGTTTCTCGGCCATTTTCCTCTCCACTAAGATCTTGTATGAATCGGAGAATATACATCTCATTTGGTGCATTGAATTTTAAGTAAATTCGCATGTGCTAAATGCACTGGAAGGCGTAAGAGGGCCTCTTTACCAGCTTTTATAACAGATACCAATTGCCTCTCTCGGCGCTTGGTTCTTCAATTACGACAATTTTAGTTCACTATAGGCACACTCTTGACGATTAAAAAAAAGAGAGTTAAAAACTCACGTAATCGCAGGTAGTTCTAAAACCAATTTACTTTTGTTGCACGTTAAGCGTAAATGAATAGTGCACTCGGAAAAATGAATCTATAGCCTTTTTTGTACAAGAATACCCACAGCTTGAACTGTTATTCTTTTGCTGAGGTACTTTTTCAGGAATCGGTCAAAAGCTATTGTAATAGCTATTGTAATAGCTATTGCAATAGATATTGTAATAGAAAAATTAACCAATTGCTATTGGATTCAAAATGATATATCATTTCAAAAAAATTATTATTATTTATTCCAATTCAAAGAAATTCAATAGCAATTCAAAATGACTATAATTTTGAATCCAATAGCAATTCAAAAAAATTAAATAGAAATTCAAAATGAATATAATTTTTTATAACTCAGTTCAAAAAACAGCATGAATTGTAACTCTGACGATAAGTAGAAAACTCCCTTTTCTGGAACAGTTCAAAAAAGAGCACTTTTTG
>WNHD01000877.1:0-46177 GCA_011057455.1 Ganaspis sp. Gsp50
GTATTTGTACTTTTTGGGTAAAATTGAGTTGATTTAGACTATTTTTGGAAAATCGATAATCGGACCGAAAACAATGCTTCCCTATGAGGAAGCAAAAAGGAAGTTTTTCCAAAGTGTTTCTATAAAAAAGGAGTTTCTCAAAAGAGAAATGCTTCTAAAAAACGCCAATCTTTTGAAAAAGCAATGTTTATACAAAAAAGGAATTTTTCTAGAGGAAAATGTTCTGTAGAAATGAAGTTTTGCAGAATTGGATATATTGCCTAAAAAATAGTTATAGATGAAAAGAATTCCTTCCAATAGAAAAAGGAACTCTTTCTCTTTTTTAACAAAAAGTAAAAAAAATTGTTCTAACTAAAATAAAATTTTGTAGAAGAAAAATATGCCTGAAAATAGAAAATGTTCTTTAACATTTTTTCTATCTTTTTTTTTCTGAGAAATCTATTAAACGAATAAATAAAATTTATTCAGAAAGCTTATGGTAATTCGATTTTTTACAATTCTGAGTTGCCTTGTAAGTAATAATGGGAACAGAAAAAAGCAAATGCCCCCAAGAAAGAAATTATGCGTGATGTAAATTTTTAATCTGCTCTATCAGGCGTTTATTGAAATTCAGGTCACTTTTGAGTAACTCCTTTATACGTTTATTTTTTTGTTTTAAATGATGCACCTAAATCACGTGCTTTCGACACACCTTTCATTTTATATACTGGAAGTGAATATCAATTTGTATTGTCTTTTTATCATTGATTATTATCAGTGCTGCAAGAAAAAAAAGATAAATACAAACTTCTTCTCACGAATCAATATGAAGAAATAATTGAATAATCACTAATTACTGTTATAACATTGTAAATTGTATTATACTCAATAATTGTTATGTAATTATATACAATTTTCAAAATACTAATTTTATTGCATTTTATTTTTCATTTCTTTCCTTTTTCTTTTATCTCTTTTTCTTTTACTTATTTTTCAATTTTTCTTTCTTTTCAATCTCTTTTCATCCATGTTTATATTTTTCTTTATATATTCATCTTTTCTTTGCATTTGCGTTTGATTTTATTTCTTGTCTTTCTTCAATCATATATCTTCTTTTTTCTGCTTTCCTTTTCCCATTTATTTGTCCCCACAATTATTTTCCCCTTTCTTTATTTATAAACTTTTTCCCTTTCATTTTAATCATTTTCTTAATCATTTTCTCTTTCGAAAAGCTATTTTATTCTAAAAAAAGAACTTTTACGGTTCGGCTTTCGGAATCTCAAATTTGCATTTTTGTAAGTCCATAAAGATACGCGTAATGGAGAAAAACAGTTATAACTGGGTTTAAGACGTTTTATCATATTTTCTTATCATTTCAGAATTATGGAATCACTGAGGAGCAAGTAAACTTGTGATGATATGAATTTCATATCTATATGAGTATTTGTACATATAGAACAGTAAAAGATAAGAATGACTAGATTTTCAGAAACCCTTCAGTGCCAGATCGAATACTCAACAACTGAGATCGAATTCATGAAACTGATGGACCATAGTGCACAATGAGGTCATCGCCTCAGCAAACAAGATCTTAGTGAATCTTTCATTATTATGATCTCAATAATAAGAAAGTAGTTTTACCGCTAGGCTTTTTTTAAATTAGGATTAATCAAAAAGTGAAACAAAAATGTCGACAGTCCTCGCAACTTTCGCAGTCCTAAAAAAGCATATCAAATTAAATATCTCCCCGGATTATGTTGCCATCGACAATCTTGGTAAGTACCGAAATTGGTTGAAAAAAAGTTGCAATAAAATAAGTGAAAAAAGCAGTGTTTCATGAGGTGGTAAATTTAAAAAAGGAAACAATATGCAGAACCTCTTTTGGAAAGAGAAAGTGTTTTTTTCTTAAATAGAGAACAATAAGTAATGGAAACAATAATGAAAGCAATAAACAAGAAGCGATAAATAATAATTTACGATAATAATTTAACCAAGAAAATTTTAGAACTTTTCTTTGGCTTGTTTATAACTTTTTCGACCAAGCCTTCCTTTTTGGGTTTGTGAAAGTTAACTATTTTTTCTCTTTTTAGTTTTTAAGCTGCATTACAGGGCTACGTGCCTGATTCTTTTGGCATGTAGTATCCTTGTTTCTTCAAGACAATTCATTGGAGAACACATAAGGTACGTAAATTTCGTTCTTGACTTTCCAAAGTCGTACATCAGACGCTCACAAACTGCAATTTTTGGCTCGTAAAAGAGAAAAATGTAAAAAAGTACATGTCTTGAAATGTTATTCAAAATTTGATTTACATCTCACGCTTTTATGACTTTTTCGAAACGGAGTAATCTTCTTTGACTTATAGCAAAAACTGTTATGCATAAGAATGATTATTTTTATTATTATTATCATTATTATCATTAGGTGATTATTATTATTATTATTATTATTATTATTTTGGTTGTTCGGTAACTAAATGCCAATTTTATGATTATTATTAACCAATATAAATTTTTGCAGATGTATAAATGATGCAGGGGTACCAGGTTATGTTATTGACTCTTTTTGCTTCTTCACGTCTACTTTTACAGTCGTAAGATTTATTGGATAACTAATTAGTTGAGATTTTGTCCAGAAATTAAAACTATTATTCATTGTTGTTGATAACATTTATTCTTATAGGTGTTAATTGTTAATTGATTTTTATAGGTGAAGCACATGAATTTGACAGCCCTTAAAGAAGGAGAAGTGCCTCATCCGGGTGTTGGTCCAATGAGCAGACGAGATGAAATTGTCCATCATGCCTACTACCAGTGGGTGCCCTTTGTTTTGTTTTTTCAAGCAATTCTTTTCTACATGCCCCACTACTTTTGGAGAAGAACAGAGGGTAAATACAACTCAAAATTTATCGTATTTTTCCAATCATTTCACCTCTTTCACCGACCTTTGCAAAGAAAATTTTAGTCTTTAAGACGATCATCAGATGCTATAGCATCTGGCTCGAATTTATCAATTTTCTTCCAAATTTTTGAACCTCTTACAATTTTCATACAGACATTTTTTAATCTTGAAGGTGGTCGTTTGAAGTTTCTGGTGTCTGGCTTGAATTTGGCTTCTTTGGCTTTGCAAGAGGAAAAAATTGAAGTGAATGGAGTGTCCATACCAACGAAGGGAGATCGTGATGAGAAGATACGACAGATTCGAACCGGATTCATAAATCGTCTTCATTTAAATCGACCCTGGGCCTACTACTTGGGTTTTTGTGAGGTTCTCAACTTTATCAATGTTCTTTTTCAACTCTACCTCACTGATTGGTTCCTTGGAGGAACATTCATCAATCTCGGAACTGATATCCAGGAACAAGGATTTAATAACCAGTTGGACAGACTGGATGAAGTTTTTCCAAAGGTACATAATAGAATAATAATAATAACCGTTTTAAATAACCGCAAAAATAGAAAATCAAATGCTGCGATTTTTCGTATAAGGAAGAAGAAACTTTCCTTTTCGTTGACACCATAGTAACAATAGTTTGAAACAAAATTGTTTGTTAATGCAACAATTGTAACAAAGTAGAAACAAAGCAAAAGAAACAAAATTAGAAGCAAAATTAGAAACAAAATAAGAAACAAAATAAAAAAACAAAATAAAAGTAGAAACAAAATAAAAAAAAATAAATAAAAGTAGAAACAAAAGAGAAAAGCAAAAATGAAAAGATACAAGCACAGAGTACTGAGTCGGTCAAATTGAGAGTAAAAATAATTTGTTATTTATCCACTAGAGTAAATTAATGGATAGAATTAGTATTGTTGAAAAATGTTGATCCGTTTGATTGCCCATAATTCTGATAATTAAAGAGCTGATTGAGAATTTTTATAAGTTCGTCCAATAGGCATGGTATAGCTCTTTGAAATTCTTGCCTCGAGCTTTTAATCAATCGCTACGAGTATCAATTGCCTGTTATAAAGTTCACGGCTAATTTAGTTTAATTAATTATTCAGGTCACCAAATGTACTTTTCACAAATATGGAGGGTCAGGTACAATACAAACACACGATGCCCTTTGTGTGATGGCTTTAAATATCATCAACGAGAAAATATATGTCTTCCTTTGGTACTGGTTAATCATTCTCGCAATTTTAACTGGACTTGGATTAATTTGGAGGATCCTCACTATGGTTTTACACGCCAGGTAATTTCTCCATTTTATTTTAATATCATTATTTTGTAATTATTTTATTTCAATGTCATCATTCTATAACTATAGTTTATTTTAAAATCATCATTCTACGATTATTTTCTTTTAATATAAATACTATACTATAACAGTAAATAGTGTACTATATCAGTAAATACTATACTATATAGTAGTAAATACTATACTGCAGTAGTAAATACTATACTGTAGTACTAAATACTATACTGTAATACTAAATACTATACTATAGTACTAAATACTATACCTAAAAAGACAATTACGTGTATACATAACTGCATCCACATTATAAGTGATAAATGTACGCATTATCTACACACATATCATAAATACATGAAATTTAAGACTATTAAAGGGATCTTATGAAAAAATTGTAATTTTGCAGAAGCCTTTACTTCAACAAACTCGTTTACTCTATGGCTTGTCCAGGGAAATATAATCCCTGGAACATGCTCAGGGTTACCCACGACTACCACTTCGGTGACTGGCTCTTCCTTTATTATATAGCCAAGAACTTAGACAATTATGTTTTCAAGGAATTATTCGAGCAGTTGGCTGAAGACCTCGAGGAACGGAAACAAGTACAATATACTATTATTCCAACTGACGATTTTGATACTTTAAAAAAAGATTAAAACAAACTTATTTTAATTTTCATCAATAGGGATTGTAATTATAGAAAATAGATGTAAAAAAAGTTCCCCATCCGAGGAAAGTAGACTATTTATTTTATACTATTGTTACTTTCATTATTTTGCTTACATAAAACATTAAAACATCCAATCGTTTCAAATTTCTTTGAACCAAAAAATCAACTAGTTTTTAAAGTATTTTCTTGTTTAATTTATTTCAGAACTTTCATCAATTTTAATCACTGCAAAAAGAAGTTTCTTAAAAGTGACTAAAAAGTTACTTAAAGTATCTTAAAGTCACTTTTGAGATACTTCCTCATGCAGTGATGGAAACTTATTTTATCACATTTTTTAAATTATTTTTCGATTCACGATTATTCTTCGATTGAAGAATAATCTTTGAACTTGAAAATCTTCTCAAGGAGAAAGAAATGTAAAAGATTTGACCGAGAAATTAGTTGGAAATATTCCAAAACATTGGTTTGAATATATTACAAGAAGATAAGAAGGTTTTGAATATCTTCGTGTTTCCAAAGACATATTAATTTTTCATTTCTGACAATCGATCACAAGTGAAAACGCTGGACTTTCTAAACTCCTTTTTTGAGATCGTTTTGAAATGTAGGTCTCTTTTTATAAACCAATAAAATAAATCTGAAATTATTTTTTTTACGCAACGAAATTATTAAATTCAAAAATAAGGATGACGAGATTTAAATAAATCATTTAAATATTTAGTGACATGAAAAACTACTGAAGTAAAAATCTCATGAGATTTAAATTGAATATTTAGTAGTTTAAAGAGTGGTCCGTTGTAAAATGTGAAATTCAAGAAACTTGACTCTTTAAGTTGTTATACGGACACTATAAGGAAAGGTTTAAAAAAATCATGAATTTAGAAACTTTCATAAAAACTCGTTTTGAAACATCTTTCTCTAATCTTTTATTATATATACTTATAATAATAGGTATTTTTAAAACTTTGGTTAAAGTTAGACCGAATCAAATAATGAAATTTTATTAGAAAATTTCATTGATATTTTGTAAAAAAAATTGAAAATTTGTATACAGTTTTTTGTGAATGAGTTTTCCTTAACACAGGTTTAGAGATAAGAGTTCATCCTCTACTGTAAAAGAATATAATTAGTTCTGCATAATTATATCTACCATAGACAAATAGTAAACAAAACAATATTTAAATAGAAAATACGATAACATAGCTTGTCGTTATTTCTTACTTACAATTTGGCATTCTTTTACCGATTTTCAGAAATGAATTTAATTATCATTACTATAACCAAGTAAAAGTCTATTAAAATTTTTAACTTTAAAAATTGGTTTTCTTTATCATTATAGATAATTTTTCTTCTCTACTGCAGATAATTTTGTCATTTGCTTGTAGCTATAGTGGTTTATTTTTACTATTTAATGACGTTGACAAGAAACTGTTAGAGCTAAAATTACGAGCAGGACAAATTTACAACTCCTGCAATTTCACAGTTTGTATATGTTATACATTCATGAATAAGCTCGTAAAATTACTTAACAGCAAAATCCGAGGCAAAATCAATGTCACAATTTATAATTTTTGTTTCGAAAATTAGTTTTGCTTATTAGGAAAGAATAGAATGTGATTTATAATTGAAAGCAAAAATACAATGTTTCGCTTTTAATAATTGAAATGTTAAATTGAAAATTTTAATTTAAAAAATGAAACCAACAGAAAGTTTTCGTAAATAAAAAAAAACTTTGCGCTCCTCAGTATTCAACTTAAGAAAAAATGTCCGAACTGTCATAGAACATTTTTTTTAAACTTGTTTTATTATTCCTTTATCAATTTATTAATTTATTTATTTTTTACTTATACAAAATCATTAAATATTTTACTTTTACTGCATAAATTTATTCTACTGTTCAAATTTTATTGTACAAACTTTTATTGCACAAACTTTCTTTGTATAAATTTTCATTATATAAATTTTCATTATATAAATTTTCATTGTATAACCTTTTATTGTATAAACTTCTTTACCATAGATAAACAAAGAATTATCAATGTCTTTTTCTATTTTTGCGTTGATTATTGTTCAGTTCGCAATGACTTTTATTGGATCCGTTGCATTTAAAAGGAACATTTATCGTATTCTGTTTCTGTACATAATTATTCAATTTTATGTTTTTAAGAAAAAATTTATGTTTGAAAAATATTGCAATGAATAACTTAAAGGCAACAAAGTATCATAAATTGCAAAGTAACGATTCTAGGAAAATTATGAACCTTGAGAGGAACAACTCTATTTCCTCATAGTATAATACTTGAAGATTTCACGACTCCTGACAATGAGTATCACTGAAAATCTTGACCCAGAAATAAAGTGACAGATCTTCAAACAGATAACATTACTTCATTGTGTGACATAAAAATGATAATTTCTTGATACACGTGATTTTCTTGTTTTTTTAAATAATACAACTGGCTTAATTTTATCAATTTTCAAACGAAAAAAAATCACCGCAGATTTTTTTTGACGCTTCGGTCATTTTTATTCTCTTGTTACTTTTCAATCGTATTGAACTTTTTTTAATTAATTAAACCGAAATCAATAACACGAATAAAAGATTAATAAATTAATTTAATAGATAAAAATAATAAAATTCAAATTGCACAGAAAATCTATAAAATCTACTTTTAATTATAAATCATTTTTATTGATTCAAAGATCCACAAAGGGCACAATAAAGATTAATTAACTGTTATTTGGTCTTGTCATTATTAAAATAATTGGTTTTTATGTTTACGCTTTACAAGGTACGCCACTGGAGTGTGTGCAAAAGTGAAAGAACTAATGGATTATAAATACAATTGTAAAATAATGCTCGTAACAAATGAAATTGGAACGAAGGATAAGGTTTAACTGTTTGTGAAGTGCATATAATCTGAATGGTAACGAACGAGAATAACGACTCTCACTTGAGGATCTCACAGCTTCCTGTGATAATTTTTCGTAACTGTGCTTACCAATGCCGATATGCTCTACACATTTCCGAGAATTATACAATTGATTACAATGATGGCCTATTTTAGGATCATTAAATTGTTACGATCATAATGATACTTTGGTCAGGGACAAACTCTATAGAAAAATGCACTAATTTCGTATCTAATTTCACTTTCGCAATATTATTCCCGTTCGTATGAAGAAAGCAATTTATTAACAATATATGTATTCTTATTTTATTCTAATATGCATTTCTTTTTTGCTTTTCGATCGATTTTTAAAATTACGCAAAACATATTGGAAAATTTCAAAACAATGAAAATTGTTTCATATTTTCAAAGATGAAAGTGAAATCAATGTGACATGATGATTTTTTATGACACGTGGAGTAGACTTTATACATGATTGCCAGCATTGTAACAAGTGGTCGACAATGTGATAGTGTATTTTTGTCGTAATAGAACGATTATGTATTTATTGTATATATCAAGGGGCAATGCTCGAATCAAACATTGTATACAATGTACTTTTATGCGATCAACTATACGCAAAATATTTCATCGTACCATTCAGATATCAATTTTCATTTTTATACGCAATTTATAGATTGATTCGCAAAAATACTTGTACGTATACATATTATAATAATACTAATAATTATTATTATTTATCACTTGCAGCTATCGATAGTTTCATCTTATTTTCATTTAATTATTCAATAGTAATACAAATTATTATTATTATTATTATTATTATTATTATTATTATTATTATTATATAAAAAAGACGAGTAATAATTGTCTCAGCTAATTACAAATTTACTATTAAGATTTCAATCGAAAAATGTATTTCAAAAACAACTGTCTATAAACTTCATTATTACAAAATCGAAATGCTTTTATAAAAACATGTTTCCATTCGCAAAACTTAGCTCATTCATAAAACAAGGAATAGTTGATAAGCATTTCCTGTTTTTATAGTAAAACAACGTTTACCGCTATATCAATTAATCAACAAAAAGAAACGGTTTCTTTTTATAAAGAATGAAACGCATGAAATTAGAAAGAAAATTATAATACGATTAATAACCATTTTTTTATTCAAAGTGAAACAAATCGGACTGAGAAACAAATAATTATGTGACCAATAAGAAATGTTGGTCATTAATGATAGTAATAATAATAATTATTATAATAATAATTATAATAATAAGAATATTAAATGAAATAATACATCTAAAGGTCAAAATTACGATTTTGAAAATTTTCATGAAAACAATACTTCCTGTAGTAGGAAGCAATAATAATAATAATCATAATAATATAAATAATAATCATTACTGTAAACAATTATAAATAAAAACATTTTTTCAATGAAGCTGTCTAAATGATTTTCAATTATATATAGAGAAGAAATTTATTAAGTATAAATGGGACTATTATAGGAGTATAAGAGTTATATGGAATCGAGATCACTTGATTTGTATTTATGGCAAAAAGTTGAAATGAAATGTGGATTACGAGCTTTTCGGAATCGCATTGCGCAAGTGGAAGCTCCATTAACTTCCTCAATTAAATGATTAATTTCAAGTGGAAGTGACGTAAGCTAATTTTTCTCCCTTTATGATGCACTGCAGATTGCACATTTTTAAACCTTAAACTCTCAAAATGACTCTTAAGTTATGACAAATAATTCCTTGGATAACGTAACTTGTAAAGAATTCAAAACTGTCAGGTAGTATTTATGCCTCACTCACAGATCTTAATCAATGGATTACAAAAGGAAGGACAAAGCTTTTCAAAGTAAATATTTTTACCGCTTTTATTTTCGCGTTCCAGATTTCCATCTTTTTCAAATTTAAATAAGGACCTTAATTAGGTCCCTTTAATTTTATTAAAAGAAAAACGCTAAATAGCGTTTTATATTTTGGTTCAAAGCTTCCAAATTCAAATTTTCGAATTCATTTACCTGTTCTTTACTAATTCATTATTTACCCGTTCTTTAAGAATTCATTATTATTGCGTTACTTTCACATCAATTATTAACGCGTTATTTTCAAATTATGTAATTATTGAAACGTTATGTTCAAATTGATAATTCAGACGTTTCTTTAAAATAAATAATTTAAGCGTTCTTTTTAAATTAATTATTAACGCGTTCTTTCTTTAAATTACTTATTCTTAATTGCTTAACATTTGATAAGATTTTTTGGTTTCTTTGAAGACATCAGTTTTGAAAATTTTAAACAATTTTTCTAGATTAGAATCCCAGGGAGTTTGTTGAATAGAATGAACTTGATGGTTATGGAGTCTTTGTTCCATTTCCTTGTTCACAAAGAACAGAAAAGTGAGTCAAAGCAGAAATTTCCTGTCCTGCCTGACAGGAAACGACGGTAAGATACAGAATTCACTGATGTTATTCCAGGCAACAGGAATTCGTTAAAGAATATCACTTTTTTCTATGAAAATGTTATCAATTTTGCTGTTTTTTCATCTAAAATTTTAATTATTTTGCTTTCTCACAGAGAAATCATCGCAATCGTGCCGATTTTCGATTTTACAAAAATAGACTTAATGTTTTTATATTCAGCATCCACTTTTTTAAAGTATATGACAATATACATTTGTTTTAGAGTAGATGACATTATATTCATTTCAGATATTTCACCAATCAAATATTTCGTGATTCAATTATTCTGCGATTCAAACATTTCATGATTTAAATATTCCGCGACTCAACTCGGGATATAATGATTTCGAAATGATTTAAATTTTGAATTAACTGCAGTTTAATTATCCAGCCCAATTTAAAGTTTGAATAAATAGCGAGAGAATTAAATTCGTATCAATACAATTTTGTACCAATCGAAATTTGCATCAATTCAAAGTTGTACCCATTCAAGTTTGTTTCTTGTTTCATTAAAGTTTGTTGATTATCATCAACGGAAGTTATGGTTTCCAGTCGCATTAGTTGAAGTTTGCTTCAAATCATATTTGTACCAATTGAAGTATAAGTAGACCCAAATTTGTTCAATTAAAGTTTAGACTAATATAGATTTAACAATGGACAAATAAAGCAAAGTTCCGGTCGATTAGGAACCATAAAGAAGATTCATGTTAATAAAAGTTTTCCAAAGCTTAGAAAGACCAAAAGGGTGTACGTGATACCCAAGGAAAAGATACCAAAACTTCCTACGTGACATTGAGCAGGTCGTCGAGAATATGGTGGATTCTTGACTGGAGAATGCCTATCTTGTATTTCTATGATAATGACAAGAAGCTATTTAGGTAGAAAATTCCAAAAGACACGGCTAGATGAATGTGAGGAGCAGATGTTTGTTCAAGTCCCAACAAGGGCCTTGTCTGAACATTTGTAAAGAATCACTGTGACGGATGAAAGAAACTTCCAGGGGAAGTCTTGACGGAAAATACGAAAATTCCGTTTATTTTGAAACTAAAAATATATCCAGTTTTTAAGAATATTCGATGGAATAAAAACATGGAATCTTAAAATCGAGGATGAAATGATGAATGAAATTAATGAACGAGTGGATTTAATGAATAGTAAATTAAATCAATAAATAATGAGTAAAATTAATGAATGATACGTGAATTCAAAGAATAAAAGAATTCAAAAAACCATAAGTAAATTCAATGAATGAATTCAATAAATAATGCGTAAACTCAATGAATTATAAATGAAACCAATGAATGATAAACGAAATCAAGGATTATTATTAGTGAAATAAATGAATGACAAAAAAGTTTTGGTCTTTGATTTAACGGAAAGATTTAGAAGAAAGGGATTATGGTCGAAGATTGGAAAGTTTCAAAGTTTAATTTAAAAGTCATTCTTCTTGTAAAGAAGGGTTCAGTCCAAATTTAGGACCAGACAAAGCAGGAGTGCATCTAGAATATAAATAATCTAATCGGGAAGTTTATCCTCCTATAGCTAAAAAGTACTACGAACCCTTTTTAAAATTTTTCCCTACGTCTAAGTGTAAATGTTATTTTAAAACTCTCCCTAAAACCAAGGCACGTGTTTTAATCTCTTAGAAAGTGAATAATTAATCTAAAAAAAAGTAATAATAAATTCTAACAGCTTTCTAGATCTTAGAGATTATACCAAATTTATTCATCTTCATTCACACTGCAGCCAAATTAACGTATATTAAAGAATCACAAGCACCATATGATTACTGTTATTAAAAAAACTGATTTCTGAAATGTTGGAAACCTAACAAATCTTAATATTGATTTTATAAAATTTTATAAAGAAACGGATTAAAACACAACGTCCAGTAAATGATTGATTATTGTTAATTTACGATTATTATGCGTTAATTGGAAATATATTAACATGTATTAACAGAAGTGGATATTAAGGCGTATAATCAATTAGAAGAGCGAAATAAAAAAGTAATTAGCAATTGTAATGCATTTTACAAATAAAAGTAAAAATTGCAAGGGCCTTGGAATAATGATGTGTATATGTATAAATATAAAAAGATGAATAGGGAGGAAGCTTCAGTATTCTGTTATGCAAAAGGTCTAGATCCACTTGAGAATAGCCATGGGCTTTGGCATGCGACATACATTCATCATAATTGACACGATTGACCCATCGTGGTTCTCAACCTTCTCTTTCGTGTGAAAGGGTTTAGATCCCGATCAATGGTCCAGACATTCCTTAAACATTCCTCAGCATCTCCGACTTTAAATCTTTGCTCTAAGTTCAATAACTTTCTTTTACCATCAGTTGTGGGCACAAGTTATTCTTTTTATAATCTTCAATCTAAAATTTATACGACTTATGCTTAATTCGACGTATAACACATATTACAACTTTAATAGAAAAATCTACAATTTCGTTTCTTCAAAATGCACTTGAAAAACACTCACACATACATGCAGACATACATACGCAAGCAATCAAACACAGTAAATCATATAAAGTTACTTTGACTCCAAAAAAGTAGGTAAAAATAATGTTATTGTACGTCATTGTATAACCCCTTTTTTGGAGTTAAAATAATTATGCGTGATTTACTGTGAATTCAAAAATTTAAGAATTTGGAAATAGCAGAATTTAAAAGCAATAAGTTTTTAGTAATAAATTTTTAGTAGTCAAATTTAAAAGTTTGTTTGTATCATTAAAAAGAAACTGTTTATATCAATTGAAGGATATACGGATTGGATGCATTAAGTTATCAGTAAGCAATCAAATTTCAAAATTCGAAAACAATAAAATTCAGCATTATCAGGGTGGGCATTTGACCGGAAAACCGGGAATCGAAAAATAAGCCGGGAAAACTCGGAACTGACTGGAAATTCATTACTAAACCGGGAATTTATTCTCCACTTAAAATCATACAAATAAAAAATACCCAATGGGGTTGACAAAAAATACAGATATCTACGTTAATATTGGGATAACGGTATTCATCTCTTTTTTCCATTCTCAGGCACTCAACTGGGTGCCACTGTTATAATATAGACTCAAGGGATTGACAAAAACAACTTAAATACTGAAAAACATGAAATTTTCGATTTTTAAGGCTACCCAATGATGTTGATTAAAAATTCAGTTTTTTACGTTAATATTGGGGAAATGGTATTCATCTTTTTTTTCCATTATCAGGCACCCAAATGGGTGCCACTGTGATGATACTGAGTCAATTGATTGACAGCAAGAACTTAACTACTGAAAAACATGAATTTTTCAATTTTCAAGGCAACCCAATCGGGTTGAGTAAAAATTCAGAAACCGCTGCCAAAACGATTTTTTTAAAATTGAATAACTTTGAATAAAATAGATCTAAAAGGTTCATTAAACGACCAATCGATGCTTTTTTAAATCGGAAAGAAATTGAAATATTTTCGTTTTAACTTTTTGTAAAAATGCAAAAAATATTTTTAAAAAATAATTTTTTTGAAGTTTTAAAATGCGATAAAAATATAACCACCCTGATTATTTCATTGTTTTTTATCACTTGTCATTGTTACATTGAATTCCGTGTAACTATATATTTTATTTGCCATGATAAAAAGGGTGACAAAATAAATTTAAAAAAAAAGCCGATGATTGATAAAAAATAATGAAAAAGAAGTTATGACTGTTAATTAAAACATTTGCTCAGTCATTGTCGGAATTGAGAAAACATTTCTATTCGCATGTTAAGAGACAGATTATTCACTTTGTTGCGAGTGTTTATAAGAAATGAACAATTCAAGAGAGTAATATTTGAGGTCGTGTACACTGTCGATAAACAAAACATTTGCTTCACATGTGCAAGACTAACCATATGCTTCTTGAAGAGCATAAAATTCAAAGTATCATTCGCACTATCTGCGAATTCAAGTCTAACAAATCAGTAATAATTAAATATTTCAAGAATTTATCAAAAAAATTTTTCCTAAGAAAAGGATAACATCTAACACCTTACCTTGGATGCAACCAATTCAACCAAAAAAAAAAAAATCAATGTGTGTTTTCATTATTGTATATTTTGATGAGTTGTTTTCTTTTTAAGTATATATTGATGATTGTTGTTTAAAAGAGTTTTAGAAACGGATTATTTAATTAATTTTGAATGTTGGTATTCACAAAAATTGCTTTAAATTTAAAGACATATTTATTTATTTACTTTAAATTTAATGACATGTTTACTCATTTATTTTAATACTTGATGAATGAGTAATTAATGTACGGTAGATGTATTTAGAAATATTGAGAAGGTATTTAAAATCAAAATTCTTAAATATTCATAATACTGTAACCAGATTTCATTGAAAAAACGATTCTTATATTTTTATAAACTCACTGGAGTTTACGTATTCTAATTTTTTAACATTTATGAGTTTATTTATGAGTTTCATAAAAAAGAAATTATGTATTGCAATTCTTCCAATTTCTTAATTATTTATTAATCCACAGTCTACTAATGACGTGGTTTCGTATTTTTTGCTACAACTTATTTTTCCCGTAAAAATTCATTTCCGTAAAGGATTGATCAAAACATATAGAAAAGAGCAAAAACAGAGTCAACAAAATAAATGTAAAGAAATAAATATTAACGTTAAGAAACAAGTAAAAAAATTGTTTATCTAACAAAGTGCATGAATAATGTATGTACAAAATAATTTAAATAATAATATGTAAAAATTAATTTAAATAAGTCGGGTATAAATATTGTAAAATAATAATAATAATATAAAATAATTTGTAAAAAAACAAATCTAATGAAAAATTGCTATAAAAAATGAAAAACAATGCTAAATATATTGATTAACATTTTAGGTATATTTTACTTGAGAACTTAGGTAAAAATTACTTAAGTTGGGTAGATTTTACTTAACTATTTTAGGTAAACTTTTCTTGTGATTTTTCTCCGTGCAATTTGAACAAAAATTAATGATGAAAAAATAAAAATCCCTTAAGGGTGAAAGAATAAAAATCGCCTAAGGGCGAAAGAATGAAAATCCCTTAATAATATGAAGTACATAGGACGAATGTATAATATTATATGCATATTCGTATATACATACGAATGGTTAAGCTAATTAGATAATAATGAATAAATACTTGTGAGTTGGTACATGTTATACGACAAATGATCGATGAGTTCTGTCTTTGTCAGAGTCTTTGTTTCATTGGTAAAGTAAAAATAGAATTAAGAGCGGATTTACATGTTTTGCATATTAAACATAACACATTGAGAGAAGCATATCATAGCATACATGCCTCGTGAAAGTGCTTTATTATACATAGAAAACTGGTTTCTATCCGATATACTGAAACGATACACTTGTTTCTCTTTTATCATGAAATACTTTGGGTACAGGTACTTACATATTTAAGTATTCATTACCATCAAGACGGTCATATTAATTTATGCAACTGCATGTGTTAAACAAGATTAAGTACTTCATTAAGGATATTTCATTTACTCAGTCATCTCTCCTCAACTGTCACTAAACTGACGTGTTTATGCTCATAAATGACATGCTTTATTGCTAACCATAAATAAAAGTATTTTTTTATTTCCTTGGCTTGGATAATTGAAAATTAATTTAAATCCAATGGTTAGGTGTTTAATTAACTGATTAGCATTATTAGCTTCAGCGATGCAATAAAGGTAGAAAAGGAAAGTAGATGTCAAAAACGAAATTAATTAACAATTAAGGGTGATTGATTTACAATAAAGTTAAGCGTGAAATTGATTTAAAATTAACGCGTGAAATAATTTTTGCCAAATTAGCCATATTTCTGATAAGTATTTGATCATGGTAACAAGAAAGCGAACCACGTGGTAGGTATAGTAATAATGCATGTGGTTGTTCTTTGCCGGCGTCCTTTTTGCATCATCTTGTTCATACCAGATGTGATGCAGAAATGATGCAACCAAGCGCAACGCAGTCCTTTCACATATGGTTTCTTATATACAACTTTTTTTAATTTTTTACAAAGAAACGTTGCTCATCTTCCAGGAAATACAGTTCTTTTATTCAAGAATTAACATTTGAATAAAAGAACATTCTCAAAACTAGTTGTGTACACGAAGACAAACAATTTCTTCCACCAAGAATAAAAATACAATAAATTCCCTTGTAGTTTAGAGGCATGAGGGTCGAACTATACTCAAGCAATTAGTATTTTTGAAAATCCAAACTCAAATATTTATACAAAAATTCTAAGACACGTCATTTCGATTTTTGGGTACAAGAATATATACTTCCACGTGTTATATGATCGGTTGTATATTTTGGACACGAATTAAGTGATTGAAACGGTGTTTTTTGATAATTTTTTGATATGGAAATGCTAATTTTGATATATAATAGGGATGTTGATTTTAAGATGGAGACATTATCAGAGGAGAATTAAGAGATAAAATTTTTCTGTTCAATTTTATCTCTCAATTCTCCTCTGAATCGTATCACATTTAATGCAACAAAGAAACAGTTGACTTTCGATAAAATCTAAATGTGCCAAACAAGAGATAGTATTTAATTAACCACCCACATCTTGTAGTTGGTATTAATGGGTATGCTGTGCCTCGGGCACGCATGCGATCAAGCTAGTTGAGTAGAATCCCGAGGATAAAATTACAGCCATTGCAATGGAAAACATATGTATATGCTTTTGATAACAACCGTAAAGAATGCGCCATATTGAGTATCGTGCAATGTAATACGTTACATAAAATATCTTCTGATTTTTTTTTAAATTTCACTCCAATGTCCTAATAATAATACAATGCCTTAAATATTTTTTATCTTTAAATAATACATTCTGCACAGTAAAACGCAAATGTCTCTTATTGCACTTAAAAAGCAAACTTAAAGAAATACCTAATGAAATACAATATCTCATTATTGAAGAGAATGTAATTATTTCATTTTTTGGCTTACAATTTCATCCAAAATTTGGTGTGTTACATAATTTCGAATTGAAAGTATTTTTTAACGATGAAAATGAAACTGTAATATACAATTGATACGACAAAATTTGTTGCAAAAATAAATAAAAATGTACTGGATTTTTGCAAATTGAAGAATATTTGAAACGAAAGCAGATAATAAATAAATAAGAAAGCAAATAATTTTGATTTTCATTGTTGAAATGTAGAAATGAAAATTAGTTGCTTTCTATACAGGTGTTCATTCCATATGTGGTAATTATTTCACAACGATTTCAACGTATTTTCTATGTGAAAAGAGGTTTGGTGTTATGAGCCGTGACTTTAAAGACCTTGCGACAGTAAATTTTTGGAACACACTTTCAAAATCCACTTTCTTTGGTCACGTAGCCTTTTCTAAAGCATTAGTAATCAAATGTGGATTTTTGAACTTTAGAAAGACACTAATTAACACATTTTTGCACTTTTGAGCAAACATTTAAATTTCGTTTCTGTTTTGACATAGGTTAAGTATTTTAAATCTTTTCTACGTTTTGAAGTTAAGTCATTTCAAATTCTTCTTTTTCTGTTTTAAAATTAAATTTTTTATAAAAAGGGCTTTTATAAAAAATGCTTTTATAAAAAGGCTTTTTTAAAAATTAATCTTTTTATAAAAAAGTCCTTTTCAAAAATTACCTAAAAAGCCTAATTATTATAAATATTTATTAATTATTTTAATTAACCATTTCCGTTTTGAAATTATGCATTATGAATTTTGTAAACATTATTTGATTAATTGTATCTAGATTTGAAAATTTTGCAATTCGATTGCATCTAATAATTTTCGGTGCAAAAATACAAAATGAGAAATACTTCTGCAAAAGTGCATCATTTCTTTGAAGATGAAATCATATTGAATGAATATTGAAACGTGAATGAAATATAAAAAAAATATAAACATAAACGCAATAATTATTTCACCTGATTCACGTTGTTTAAAGAATACATTTTTTACGAATGCAGGATTCTCATCGCCAATGACATCTTGTTTATATGAAGATTGAATCATTCTAACGGTACGCAATAATAAAAATTGAGATGCTGTGGCTGATTTCATTCGCTTTTCCAAGCGTCAATCATCAGGCCTTGATGATTCTCTAGTCCTGGCCGGTTGTACGAATACTACAACAATAGAGTAGTAATGGGAGTTAATGATGTTTGCGTGGGACAATTATCTTTGCAGCTCGGGGCACTTTGTCAAGACCCGCTCTTCGCTCATTTTATGAGTTTACACATTGAATCATGCAACTGTGCGCTACTATGTAACTATGATTTCACTGAAAGATTGCTATATTTTTACAACCATCATTTCAATTGTTACTCGACTTCTTTCTCAAATTCGTTACTTATTTCCTACTCAAATAACGCGAAACATATACTTTCCAGACTTGTGAATTTTGCAGAGGTTCTATTAGAAAGAAATCGCATTTTTATAGATTTGTAAATTTCACCTGTAGGTGAATCTATACAAATTTTGTTCTATAGCGATTTGCTTCTGTAAAAATTAGAATATATGTACAGAAGTTTGTATCTATGTATATAGAAATTTCGATCGTTATAGAAGTTTGAATAATCCATAAAACTGTTGATCATTAGAAATTTGAATCCATAAAAATTTGGGTCGATAGAAATTTGAATCTACAGAAATTTGGTCCTATATATAGAAATTTGAATCTGTAGAAATTTGAATCGATAAGAAATTAAAGCCATTGAAATGCGGATCTTGGCACTGGAAAAATGGACCAGGGCCGTGGCCCATTTTTTATAAAATGGGTTCTGTCTGGAGTCCATAAAAGTTGCTTGGGAGAATTCCTTTCTCGAGACTGGTAACAAGGAGAAAAAAAAGAAGATTGACGGGTACAAGGCGCTGGGATTGCGAAGGCAATAGAAGTCAACTTTTGCAAAAAGTCAAGGAAACGAAGGAAAGTCGACGGACATGATCGACCTTAATTGTTGGTGAACGCTTATACCCAGGTTGTTAGAAGAAATGGGAAGAATTTAATGAATCAGCTCATTGCAATTTCTGCACTATACTCATTAACTTTTGCAACCCTTGCTCTTCAGACAAAAGAAATAAAAGCTGATATTCCATATATTTTGTTGTAACACTTATTGTAACAATTTATTGTAACTTATTGTAATTCTTATATTGTAATAGTTTTCAAATCATTTTGACCTTAAAGCCAAAGAAACTCCAAAGCATTAAAATACTTAATATCTTTACATTAATCGCGACATTTTAAATACATAAAAAATAATATATGAACATAACATAAAAAATCCTTTTAAGAAACTATTATATACACAAACATTACTATAAAAAATTGAAATAAAGCATACGACGCACATGTTCTCTCATGTTCGAGAGTCCAGAATCTTTTTTCTAACTCTTAGAAATTACATATTACAAGAGTATCTCAGTAATTACATACTTTCGGGAGCACTATCTTAATTTAAAAAATCTACTTTCGAGTGTTTGACTCTAACCAGACGTTTATCTCAAAAGAGAATCTGAAAGCTCTAATTACTTGCGTCCTGTTCGTAGAATACGAGCATTCATGATGTCTACAGAAACTGTCCCAAACCTCAGAATATATTCCAAGTTGCCAGAAAATGCTAATGGTGGAAAGGCCCTTTTCAAAGTGATTGACAGTCATGAAAAAAATGACTTCGTGTATAGTTTGCAAAAAATATTACACGAAACCTAAGGGGATCAAAACGTTGCATAATAATGTTCCTTGGATTAATAATTAGAAATAATCTAAGAAATGGTATTATTCCGCAACGATTTGCTTACCTTAGTTTTTGTGTAATTCTAAGAGTTTTTTGCAGCGAAATTCAAATATGTACTTGAATTTCATTTTTGTGAATTAAAGTCGACTTTCGCTTATAGCTAAATTGTCAGTGGAGAGAAATACAAAGAAAAAGACCGTCTATAGCAGTATATACTTTTAAAAATTGGACCTTTTTCACTTATTTCCTCGAGCTAGGAGTTTTTACGAGGGTCGAGCAAAAATAGAAAGAGTTTAAGTTCTTCAGGAAATGGGGAAAAAGACGACTGGCTTTGAGTCAATGGACTCTTCCTTGTAATTTTTTTTTAAAAAGGGTGTGTCGAGCGTTAAGAAATTGTAGCACGAGTAGAAATAGTCTGTAAATAAATTGTAGTGTATTCGAGTCACGAACCGATGGTCTTGTGCATTTTAAAAATCACTTCGTCCGTGACTTTTTCTAATCGGGAGATAATACCTCTCTCACGTGGAGAAAAGATTGTTTGGTCACAGCCACAATTCTTATTATTCACAGGAATGATTTGAAACACATATGTACGTTGATTTGTGATGGTTCTAGAAAAAGATGTTTGAGACTTGAAAGATATTTTTAAAAATGTCTAAAATTATTGGGTACCATTTATAGTGATAGAAAATTTAGGTTTGATGATTTACGAAACATACACGGAAAAAACTGTCCGGTTGGAATAACTGGAATTCCGGTTAAGCCTCATTTAACATTTTTTTCCAGTTATTTTAACCAGAATTCCGGTTATTTTAATTAAATATGTTGTATAAGAAATTAGATAAGTGTGGTTTTTTTTAGCAATTTGAATTTGGTACCTACAAATTTAAGAGTACTTTTGAACAATATTGGTAGGGTCTTTTGAAAAATATTGGTAGGGTCTTTTGAAAAATCGATTTCAATCTTTAACAAATGATTTCAGTGTTGTAAAATAGTCCTGATTTATAAAAAATTGAACATGCGGCTACCGGAACATGAATTGTAAAAAAATGAACATGAATTATGAAAAAATGAAATGAATTTTAAAATTAAATCTTTACGTTCATAATTAAAATTAAAGTTTGTATCCTTAATATTACATGTTGCTAGGTAAAAGAATTTCGTTTTAAGTCCGAACACAGACTTCCGTTAGAGAATTTCAGTCTGGAAAACATATGTTCTTACAAAGAAGAGGTTTCAGACCATATTTCAAATGACGGGCTGTAAAAATGTCAACGTTCGAAGAAATTTCGAGGTATGAATAAAGAAACAGTTGCAGCAAATATGTGAAATAACGTAGTTTTGTACGATTTGAATTAAGTTCATTGTCAGTTTTGTGAAAAAATTGATCGTAAATGTCTAAAATAATCCCTAATTAATCTTTTAATGGCTGTTCTGATTTTTAAAAAGAAAAATGTCAACTCTGTGTATGTAATTTGTCTCTCTGACTACTTGTTATGACAAGCGTTTAGAACTTTTTTGGAGATTATTATTATTCTATCAACTTATGATCCGTATTACGTATTAGAATAATAACTTTACTAAAAAAAAAAAAAAAAAAAATATTCCGCTAAAAAAGGGGAATAAATTTTACACAAATGTAAGAAATGTTAATGTAAATCTACCCATAAATGTGCATGTTATTGTAAAAAATTGTTGATGTAGTAAAAAAAAGATGCAATAGTAAACAACTTTTTAAGTTTCAACAGTAAAAGATGTGTAACAGTATATATGAAATTCATGACTCAAAAGGAATTTAATACTTATAGAAAAAGTCAGAAATGCGATTTCCTTTTTTCTTAGCTTTTTTTAAGCGACGAAGCAAAACGTAAATTAATGTGCGTCAAAAATGTCCGAAAATAGAAACGTATCGAAAAGATTCGTGATGTGTCATGGCTTGATATCACATTGACTTATGATCGTAAACAGGAAAAATCCATTGCGGAGAAAGTACGAATGAAGTCGTTTCAAAATATCCAGAAAATCAACCCTTGCATTACTTTCCACCCTGATCATCCATACATTTCGCTTTCGACCCCTCTCTCTCTCAACCTTGACCCCTCTTTTGCCCTTAACCCCTCTCTTTTACCCTTAAACCCCTTTTTCACCCCTACCACCCTCTATTTCATCCCTAACCCTTTTCTTTCAACCGCAACCCTTCCCTTGTATCCCTTTGCTAATTTTTCTTCCTATAATAATTGCTCTAAAAATTACCATTTTGATCGAATTAACCTTTTTTCGAATACCGAAAAACATGGTAAATCGAATGAGACAAAAATTTGAAAGGTGAGATAAAAATCTAGAGAATGGGAGTCAAATTTAGAGAATGAGAGATAATCTAGAGAAAGAGAGATATAATTTAGAGAATGATATAATTATTTTTCTTTCTAAAATATAGAAAGAGAAAAAAATTACAAGATGAGACAATGAACTAGAAGATGGGACACAAATTTACAAGATGATAGACAATTTAAGATGCTCAAAAGTATCTAGAAAATGAGACAACAATCTTAAACTGAAAGATGAGATGGAACATTTTAAAGTTGAGATACAATTCAAGATAATAAGAAATAATCTAGAAGGTAACAAAATTTTTAAAGACAAAACGACAATTTAGAAGTTGAAACAATCGTCTAGAAGATTAGACAAAAATTTAGAAAATGAGAGATAATTCAAGAAAATGAAAAGTAATCTAGAAAATAAGACAAAAATTTAGAAGACAAGCAAAAATCTAGAGAATGAAACAATCGACTAAAAGAAGAGACAAAAATTTAAAAGATGAGACAACAGTCTAGAAGATAAGACACAAATTTAGAAAATGAGACAAAAATCGAAAAGATGAGAGAAAACTTTAGAAGATAAAAAAATCTAGATGACAAAAGCAAAATCTATTGAGTGAGAAAATAATCTAGGAAATGGACAAAATAGTAGAAGATGGGAAAACAATCTAGAAAATGAGAAAATAATCTAGAAGATGAGACAAAATTTTAGAAGATACAAGAAAAATCTAGATGACAAAAGAAATATCTACAGAGTAAGAAGACAATCTAGAAAGTGAGACAAAAATGCAAAAGATGAGACAAAAATGTAGAAGATGAGACACAAACCTAGAGAATGAAAAAGAAAACAAAACAAACCACCCGGAAAAGGGATAGAAAAATAGAGAGAAACAAAGATAGAAAATGATATTCAAGAGAATTGAGAATAAGGGAGAAAAAGAAGGATGGATAAATGAGAGGGAAAAAGGGAATAGAATGCGAGCTAAAGAAAGAGATAGAAAATGAGAAAGAGAATGAGAGAGAAAAGGCAGGGATCGTGGCCGTAGATTGTAGCACAAAGTGGGGGCTAGCCCCCCTATTCACCCCTCCATGACTGCCCCCCACAACAAACCCACTGCCACTTCTCGTCAGTTACCGTCCAAGAGACTGGTACGCAAGTACGTACACACGCCGACACGTTTCCACCAACGTACAAAAGCGAGGGAAACTCTACTCTCCAAAAAATAAGAAAAAAATAATAAAACAAATTTTCAAAATTTCGCGCGCTTTTCCAAGGGGGAGTCTCTTTCCCCCTTCCGTCAAATTTCGGAAAAACAAGGAGAACTCAACGAGAGATTGGTGTTTCGTGAAGTGTCCAGGGAGGATTGAGCGAAAAGGGCCAAAGGACGAAAAGAAGGATCATCAGAGAGAGGGAAAAGGGCGAAAGAGAGAGCTTTAAGGGAGAGAGAAGTAAAAAGAAGGGAGATAAAGGAAAAGGAAGGAGAGAGAAAGGAAAAAGAGGGATAGAGAAAGAGAGATAGGCTAAAAGAGAGGGGAAGGGCGACAGAGAGAGAAGAGAAACGAGAGGAAGGGCGACAGAGAGAGAAGAAAAAAGAGAGGAAGGGCGACAGAGAGAGAAGAAAAAAGAGAGAGAGAAAGGGAAAAAGAGAGAGATAGAAAAGGAGAAGAGAGAAAAAAGGAGGGAGTAGAGAGAAAAAGAGGGAGAAGAGCGAGAAATAGGGGAAAGAGTGAGCGAGAGAGAGGGGAAAGAGAGAAAGAGAGAGCAAGAGAGAAACGCCGCGTGGACAGCTGTGTAGCCGGTTCTCCCTTGTTTCCACCATTCGTCGCTACGTTTTCGTGACAGATGAGATAGCACGGGAGTTGGATCCGAGCGCTTAGCCGCGTTCGATCCCGATTGTTGTTAAATATCGAAAAGTGCAAATTTTGTGGGGGAAGTCCCGGGTTGTTTACCTGGGAATCGAAAAAACCGAGCGGGATTGAAAAGAAGCGCGAATTTCAATTCTGGTCCATGAGTTAAAAGTGGAAGAAGATCTGTATCGTAAATCGTTGAGTTTACGAAGAAACAACAATCATGTTCAAGTTACTAGGAGATTTGAGGACCTACTTCAAATACCATGAAATCTGCACGGATTCGATGGTGTTTCGACTACATAATCATTTCACGGCAGCGTTACTTTTCATGTGTTCTATTATTATTTCCGCTAATCAGTATGTAGGCAGCCCCATTTCGTGTATTGTTGAGGCACGTCAAAAATACCCAATCAACACATATTGCTGGATCATGTCCACGTTTACGATGCCGGATGCCTTTAATCGGCAGGTGAGTGCTCACCTCGAGATAATCATTGATATTAAAAAGGGAGATTTTCAGGTCGAGGATTTTTCTTCCAAAATATCGACTCATTCAAGAAATTTTGAATTTCAAGATAGAGAAGAACTGTATAGAACAGTTTTAGATTGTTAATATTTAGGTAATTTTTAGATAGGCAGGAGAATCGAGTTAATGGATAAATAATCGATTTTAATTAAAAGTAAATTATTGATTACGAGAATAATCGAATTTTTTGTTTGAACTAAAATATATAAAAATAAAATTGTATATAAACAAATATAACTATTTTATTTGAAGTATAAAACGATAGAATTATTGGGTAAATTATGAATTAAGAGGTTTACGAATTTAATAAATAGTTTACATAATGCGAATAAAAGTTTATTTAACTTTTAAGGCACAACAGTTTTTTGTTGGTGATGAGAAACACTGAGAGTTTGTACAACTTTAAAATGGGTACACAAATCAATCAACTGGGTTTTATTTCAACCGATCCAATTTTATTTTATTCTATACAATGATTTTAATAAACTACGAATAAAAAGAGACTTTTTTTATGTCAATTTTTTCAATTTCTCTAAACAGAAAATAATATAATATTAATTAATAATAAAATAATAATAACAAACAAAGCAATTTATTTGTTATATAGGCGATTAGAAAGCAAATCTACAAGTAATGAAATATTGATAGAACTTTGCTAAAGTATTCTCTTTTTTACTACAATTTTATTATAACTATTGATTGATATTTAATTTGCCAATTGTAAATGTGATTTCAATTTTAAAAAAGGTAACTCGATCAAAACTTGAAGATAAATTTTCAATAGGACACAGGATAATTTCATATCTATTAAAAAAGTCATGTTTGTTTGACAATTGGTGTCGAAAGGTTTAAATGAACTTTATACTGTGAGTTAAGATCACGTGATAACCAGTCATCGAATGCAAAATAATTTTTAACTTATAAGAAAGACAATTTTTTTAAAGAAGATTACATTGAAAGTTTATAAAAGCTCAACAGTTTAAGTTTTATTTTATAAAAACAAAAATAACTTGATTTTATTAACATTCTCATCAGGAAGAATGCATTCTCGACTGCAGCCATTTTTTGATCTGATGACGTAACGAGTATGACTTCAAGGAACAATGTTGTTACATTACACGTCCTTTTGTTTGAAATAGTATTTAATTAGAAACAACAGTTTTAATAACAATGTTCAATCAATATTCAGTTTTGATTCTTAAATTCAGATTTTAATTTAAATCTATCAGTTTTATAAATTGTATGTTATGTATTTGTTTTATTTTTGTTATATTTTCTTTTCTTATTTATTAATAGTCTATACTTGTTATGATTTATTAACATTTTTATTCATTATTTTTATTTGATACTCATTCTTTTTTTATTTTTTCTATACATACATTTTACGTAAATAGTCTCATTTTGTAATTCAATTTTAAAACTTCAAAATCAATTTTTTCATTTAATTGAAATTAAACTTTTGTAACGAAAACATTTGCTACGATGTTCAAAGTTTCAAAAATTCTTTTTAATCAAACTTGTCCTAAATTAAATTTTATCTGTGACATATGTTAATATGCTTAGTTGAATAGTACACTGACCTTACGCAACACCAATGAACTAGAACATTTTGCACTCTTATTTCATTAAAAAAAACTCGGTAAAAGCAGAAATGTATCCGATCAAGAAACATAAATCCCAAGTCATGGAATGTATTTTGTATTACATCTACAATTGCAATGTTTCATATTTTTATTTATTCAACATTTAAAATTAACAATTTTTTAATAAAATGCGCTCATTTTGCAAAAGTATTAGATCCCCTTTTTCCTAAGATTTAACTTCTAGTATTACACATATAATTTGTATTATTCTGCAATTTTATTATAATTGTAACCATTGCATAAATTGTTTTCAAAGAACTTTTGAAATTTTATTCTTTCGAATCATAAAATTAATTTCGATTTGATAAACAATGCAACTATATTATTAATTAACATAATTAATCTTTCAATTATTATTAATTAATAGTTCATGATTTTTTAAATTATTTTGTTGCTTACATTGAAAAAATGTTGGGTTAAAAAGAAATGAATGTTAAATATGCACTTACTATTTTTTCTGTTTAAGTTATCAACTCTGGTTCAGTTAAGTAGAACGTTGGTTAAGTCAACCAGAGTTTTGATTAACTTAACTAGAATTTTGGTTAAGTTAACTAGAATTTTGGTTCAGTTAACTAGAATTATTAAGTTAATTAAAATTCTAGTTAATTTAACCAGAAAGAATAGTAAGGGTATTTTTAACACTCTTCCTTGGTTAAGTTAACCAGATATTTTTTCAATGTATTAAAATTAACTGAACTCGTAATTTTTAATTGCTGCATCCTTATTTATGTGTGTTAATTTTTGTTTTGTTTTCATTTTTGTTATATTTTTAATTACGTTTGTTAATGTTTGTTTATTTTATTAATTTAGTATGAGTATATAAGTCCTCGAGAAAGATGAATGGATTTCATTACATTGCTTCCTCATAAAGAAAGTACTGTTATTTATGTTGTAAAAGTGATTTAAATTAATGTTTCTTTTCTAAACAACAATTAGTGACAGAAAGAGTATAAACTTTGTAAAATATAAAGCACACTGGCTTCCCAGGCATCGAAATTTCCAGAGAAACGTTCTACTACATTCGAGTGCGTGGAGAACGAAGAAAGATAAAATGGAGGCATTAACTTAAGATCACTTTGAGCCTTAAATAACAGTTGTTAAGAAACCTTGCTTAAAAGAAAAAAAATCTTAAAAGCAACAAACACAGTAATTACTCAGTTTCTAAAAATTTCTAATTCTTTAAACAGCTCTCAAAAACACAACCAGAAAAAATGCAATGCTTGTAGTTAAAGAAAGCAAATGTTTGAATCGTTGAAAACTAATTATTCTTACTTTGTTTATTGTTGTTATTATTGTAATTATTTTAGTCATTTTTTGGTTGTTATTTTGTTTGTTATTTTGTTTGTTATTTTGTTCTTATTAATATTAATATTGCTATTGATATTGTTATTCTGATTCAAAATTATTTAATAAATTTATTGATTAGAACATTGTTTTTAAATTAAAAATTGTTTTTAAATTAATTTTAAAGCAAATGTACCCGTAATTGCAAAACACTAATTGTTTTCAGGAAAGAACTAAAAAGAAAACTCTTTGGAAAGGTCATAAACAACTTTCATACGAGGATGTTAAAAAATACATTTTACAGATGGTCGTAAATAGTTCGGTATTCTTTGCAGGTATAGAATTGCGTCATACTTCAAAGGCTTAAAATCTCTAGTCACGGACTGGTTTTGATGAATAATAAAAAAGAAGCCACAGTTTTGGTTCAATGTACAAACGGATTGGAATTTTATATAAAAAAAAACTGGTTTTCAATATATGTATCTTTAATTTAAATAGTATTCATACCATGTTCTTTTTAAATAGGATAAACAAATTTTAAAAGCACTTTTGCGTTTTTAAAAAGTTTGAAAAACAGCCAGTTTTTAAATATATAATCAAATTTTTACTTTTCAATAAAATTGAAAAACCATATTTGCAAACATTTGTGTCAATTTTTTTTCTTATTCCGCTTTTTGTCTTTTCAATTTTGCAATTCTTACTCCAATGTTGGATTATTGTTCATTTTTTAAAAGTTTGTAAATTGAGACCAAACTTTTTAGTTCTAATGAGACTTTTAATTTCTTCGAAAGATTTTGATTCGCAGTTAAATTTGTAGTTGTAAAAAACTGCAAATTTGTAAATAGTAACAAAAAATTCCTTTGAGTCATACCATTAACGCAAATTCAAAGACAGGGAAAATAAAAGGAGATGCAAGCAGGAATAAAAAACCGGAAATGCCTCTCCCTTTTTTCAAAACAAAGAACCCTTTTCACTATTGAAGTACATTATTTCCTTGAATTTCTAATGACACAAAAGAATTGGGCGTTTTTAAACTCTCATTAAATTTGAGAAGTTTATAAAAAAAACAATAAGTATTTCCTCTATGAAGAAAAGAAATAAATTAAAATAGAATTTATATAACTTTAAAATTGAAAAGGACAATCAAAAAAGAAATTCTAAATTCTAAAATTGAATAATTAAAAATGTTTTTTTTTCTGAGAAAATTTGTCTTAATTTATAACTGATTCACATTTAAAATCAAATTTCAAGGAAGCAAAATGTAACAGTAGAACTTTATTTATAATTATTAATTGATGCATTCATTTTTGTATTTATAATCAACTAATTTTGTAGTTGACAATGCACTTCACGAACATATTAAATACACTTTACGAATTAAGAGAAATTAATTTCAAAATTCACATTTTAAAAATAATGTTTGAGTTTTTGAGAGTATTTTTCTACTTTCTGAAACACAAGCCGATATTTGAGAATGTAGAAACGATATTTGATTATATACCTATAACAATCTTATCATCTCCTACCAGCATGAAAGGAATCGTTTCAGATAATTTTAGTTTGTATTAGTAATTCGTAGTATTTAATACGGACGTTAAAAATTTTCAGTAAAAGATCATTTACAATTTTCGTAGAAAACTGGGAAGCCAAAGTTTGAGTAAATTTTTCAAAGTTGATTTTTTCCATATTCTTATACTCTTTTTTTTATAAATAATAAAGTGGTTATACCGGTTCAAATAAAAAGCGAATACATGCTTTATAAACGAAAGTTCTTATAATTACATGCTATTTTTATAACATCAAGTTTATCTTCCGGTTGTGCGGATAATAATTTTTATTTATGCTAAAATAAATGTGATGTAGAAAAAACTACATAAAATTTAAATATAGAAAACCACAGTTCCTTGAAGTTGAAAAAAAAATATTTTCGCAATATTAGTTGATTTGTAATTTATTAATTTCTGTCAATATAAATTTTGGAATAAATTTTGAACTTTAATTATAATGTATTTTTCAGGTTGGTGTCGATGTCGCACATCCAGGAGTTTCCAATGATTTTGGAAACGTAAACGCTAGAAAATATTACACATATTATCAGTGGGTGTGCTTTGCACTATTTTTCCAGGTAATTGAATTACTTTGAATCATTATTAATTTGACACGTGCGATTTTCTTGCACACGTGTGCCATTACAATTACACTTTGTCAGGAAATTTTGATCTGCAAAGTCATCAACAGATGCCTTTGTACCTTTTCAAATAATTCATATCTTCATATCTCTTTATGACTGCTTGTATATCTCTTACAGTGGCTCGCGTGAGGTCTCAGACTTTTATTTCAAACCTTATGACATACAGAGTTTCTCTTACTTGTGATATGATTTATTTCTTAACCCGAGGCCAGTTGAAATTCAGAGCGATTTATTAATTTCAATTTAATTTCAATCGGCTAAAAAAGTTCTATTTAAATATACTTATATTTCTTCCTGGAATTTTATTTATCATTTATTTTATCAAAAGACTTTGAAATTTTAATTAAAGAGGCAGTTTATTTTTATCTTTCTTTCTCCTTTGATTCTTCGTTGATTCTTTCCTATATTATCTGTCTTATTATATGTCATAACACACACATACACTTACATTAAAAGTCAATTTAAATCTAATATACATAGATTTAAAACTTTGAGCTTTTAATACGATAAATCAGGTTCAAAATTTGGAAAACTATTTGAATCATAACATTTTTTTTTAATTCCGAAACACATTGAAAAATGCCATGATTCACAATTTAACAAATTTTCAGAATTTAATTTGTGTGTACAAAGAAAAGTAAATCAGAATTTTAGTATCACTTTGAGTTGTCATTTAAATAATATTTATAAAAATTAGTTTTCGAAGAAGTGCTATTAAAAAATAAACAATCAGAAAGAACTATAAATAAAGATTTCTATAACTATAAATAAAGATATGATTCAAATTTATATAAATATAAAGAAGATAAATAAAAAGGCTTTGAGTCTATAAAACTACTATAAATATACAAACTTATAAATAAACATTGTTTAAACAAAAAGCATGAAAATAGAACACAAATCTTTATGAATACAGGAATAGTTTAATCCACAGATATTATTATAATTAAAAAAAGACTCTTTATTGCGTAGTGTACTAACCTTTTTACTAAAGTCAATTTTTTCACAACTTTCCGAATTTTTACGGTTTTACATACATATACTTTTTCAAAGATTATTTTCAATAATGTCCATTTCCGATTATTTAAACTTTAATTTTTCGAATAACTATTTTCAATTTTGTAAATAATTAAACTAATTTTTTGAAATTAAATATAGGGTGATAATTTCTAAGATCAAATCTTTCACGAAATAAGTTTAGAAAAATAAATCAAAATTATGAATAAGATTTAAATATTAATAATAATAATCGATAATTCATTGAATAATAAAGAAGAAAAATTAATAAAAAAGTTAGAAAAGTTAATTTAAAATTTAGACTGTAAATGAATAAAATACATTATAGAAAAAATATAAATTAATATAAGAATTATCGTAGTAAGTTTGACAATCAGAATGTCGTTTCTTTGCAGGCAATTTTATGCTATCTCCCGCATTATGTATGGAAAATGTGGGAAGGAAATTTGATACGATCTTTAGTGATGGGTTTGAACCATGGCCTTGAAGAGAAAGACACAATAGACAAGAAAAAAGACAAGCTGATGAGTTATTTGCTGACACACATAAAGGTGAGATTCGCTAAATTCTGCTTTTTTTTAACAATTAATAATAATTAAAAAAAAACATTCATTCGTCCACGCTTCAAAAGTCAAAATATTTTATCGTCAGAAAATTAATAAATTCAATTTATTTCAATTCCAATAATTTTAGTACAAATCTTTTTAATTACAATCTTTTTAAATCAATTCGTTTTAATTCATTATAATTCTATTTTTGAATTTAAAGAAATAGATCTTTTAGTCCGATTTTTCAACAGTTGAGATTTGCACTTTCTAAATCTGAGTTAGTAACTTTTTACTAGTCAAAGGTGAAAAATCGTTTACCGATTGAAACAATTATACAATAGTAACAAATGTAATGGTACCACAATTTTTAGTAGGAAAATATATAAAAAATATAAAACTGCTATATAATGGCGGAACATTGCTATAATTTAATTAGTAGAGTACTACCATTTGAAATATATGAACTTTTACTATTTTAATTAGTAGTTATTTATTAATTGAATCATTAGTAGTTATTTATTAATTGAATCATTAATAGTTATTTGTTAATTGAATCATTAGTTTCCTACCAGATATTAGTAGTTTTTTGGTATATGATGAAATTTTTGTAATTTTTTACTAACACTTAGTAAAACTTCAATATTTTCATCGGTAAACGACTTGTAGTTTTTGAATTACTAAGAGATTACTAGTTCATATATTTAAAGAGCTTTTGTTTTTAAGAGAATCTTTAAATAAAATGATTTGAATTAAAATATTTAAATACAAACGATGCTGAAATTCGCAACTCTCTTCCATTCACAGAAAATAAAGAAACAAAATTTTGCTATTTGTACATTTTTAAAATAATTTATATACTATTTATTCCTAAAGATTGTATTTGGCTGTAATTTTTTTCATCAAGTCGATAAATGAATTCTAGAACTTCAATTATAAGTTAGCAAAAATTTGTTTTGTAGTTTTTCATAAACGAAATGAACGTTGCAAACTTCAGTATCCTAAACACGATTTAAATAAAACGGTTTAATTGAAGCGATTTAAATAAAAATATTCGAATAAAACGTTTTAAACAAAAAGATGTAAATAAAAAGATTAAAGTAGAAAAACGTAAATTAAAGGAGTAAAAGTATTTAAATAAAAAGAAAGGACTAAATTGCAAGCGCCAGAAGCGACGAGTTCCTTGAAGTTTTCAGTGCCTGCATTTCTGAAGTAATGAGTTCAAGGAAAGTCGAGACAGAGTTGAAGCGTGAAAGCAAAGAGAAGGAGGTTTGGACGGATGTGGTTCGAGTCCAATTCAGCTTGATTGAATCCAATTCCCGCTAATTCGTCATTTTGTTCTTTCAGTGTCACAACTCGTACGTCTATCGTTACTTCAGCTGCGAGGTCTTGTGTCTCATCAACATCATAGTTCAACTCTACTTGATGAATCTCTTCTTCGATGGTGAGTTCCTCAGCTACGGTCTCAAGGTTCTCCAAATCTCAGACATTCCTCAAGAGAAACGAGTCGATCCCATGGTCTACGTTTTCCCTCGAGTCACCAAGTGCATCTTCCACAAATACGGAGCCTCCGGAACCATTCAGAAACTCGACTCGCTCTGCGTTCTGCCTCTGAACGTCGTCAACGAGAAGACTTACATCTTCATCTGGTTCTGGTTCCTCATCCTCTTGGGGCTGCTCACAGGACTGCTCACCTACAGAGCGGCAATCATTTTCGCTCCAGTCATCAGACCGAGGATTCTTCAGCTTTCTTCCAGGCTCCTTCCCATCGAGACTTGTCAGAGTATAAACAAAAAAATCCAGCTCGGTGATTGGTGGATACTTTATAATCTCTCGTCCAACATCGACTCGCTCATTTACAGAGATTTGATGCAGGAACTCACCAAACGATTGGGAGACTCGAATCTCGCACCCAGTGAATCCTTCAAGCAAGGTTGACCTTGATATCTCCTCTTCGTCTTTCACAAGAACCACTGGAGAAGCATTAGCAAGATTTTTTAGCAAATGGAGCTTCTTGTTCGCCAACTGGACGGAGCGATACTATTTTTCCAATTAGAAATTTAGATTTGTCTCCTTCCTTTAAGATTTTCCGGTCTCGGGGATTTCAAGGCTCGATTCCAACAGGATTCACGTTCTTTTGAAATTCGGGATAAAAATTCCTTCCAGATTTGCATGTATTTCAAAATTGATTTAATTCAGGACTGCTATTAATTCAGGACTTGAATCAGTTCACAGGAAAAGCAAAATGTTAATTTTCAAGATGGACATGAATTTTTACAGGCATATGCCTGTAGAATTCCAATTTATCTTTGAATTTAACAGATGATGTATTGAAAAAGAACATTTTGTTTTTATGCCTTTAGAACTGTAATTTAGTTTTAATTAATTAATTAATTTACTTTAATTTGTTAAAAACTAACATTTCTTGTAAATTTGAATGGATTTTGAACTTGCATTCTTCAAAGACTTACATTTCTTGTAAACCAGAATGAATTTCGAACTTGAATTCTTTAAATACATATACATTTTATGTAAATTTGAAACAATTCATAACTTGAATTCTTTCAAAACTTGCATTTTTTCTAAATTGGAATGCATTCATAACTTGAATTCAATGAAAATTTACATTTTTTCTAAATTTGAATTAATTTAGAACTCGAATCCTTTCAAGAAATTCCAATGCTTTGATTCCATTGATCTGTTTCCATTCTAGCAAGAAATAATTCAAGACCTGAATTTCTTGCCAATGAACTCTTTCCAGATTCAAATTTTTCCGAATCATTTTCAACATTTTACATTTCTTCAGGAATTGAATTTCTACGGGATTAAAATTAAAAACAAGCTCGAATCAAAATTGAATCAAGAATTTATTCATGTTTAATTATCTATTTTTTAAATTTGAACAGTTAAATCTTTTTGTTGAAAATTGTTTTTTTAAAACTAATCTATTAAGACTTGTTATTACTCGAGTTGATTAAGACATGTTACTACTCGAGTCTATTAAAATTCAATTTTCCTGAGTCAGAAGTTCTTTCAGGACTCGTAATTTGTGCGATTTATCGAGCCTTGGATTCCCTTAAGATGACAAATACTCGGTGAAAGTATCTTTGGAGATAAGATAGAAAAGGAAGGACAGCCGTCCAGTATAGATTAGATACGTGACTGACCGTTCATTGCATGACCCATCGTTTATGAAATTTAGGGATTACATATTTGAGAGACAGAAAGTGTGAGAGATTATAGAGTGTGAGAGATCATAGGAACGGGTTTTTATACGACGAATATTATTTGGAGAACGGTCAATTTAGAGTTTAAAAAACAGGCAAACGATGCCTCGTATAGCGAGTATATATTTTTATATAATATATAAAAGAGCGAGCGTAGGTTTAAAGTAGGCGAAATTTTTGGGACATTCGTCACATTTCGGGAAATTTATTCCAATAAAATGATATATTCAGTTGAGGCAGGATATTCTATATTTTATATTATGTATTTTATATTATCTTTCTATTCATTCAATAACACATTTCTTACTTTACGAAATTTTTTTTACAAGTGTTGGAAAATTGCAAAACGTTCTTTTTTTTCGTGGATTTTTCATATTGAAAAAATTCTCCTTGGTGGAAACGGTTTCTTAATTGGAATAGAAGGTTTCTCATTAACGAAAGATTTTTCTTAATTGAAAAAAATGTTTCTCATAAACGAAGATTTTCCTAATTGGGAAAGAATTTTTCTTGATAGCATTTTTCTGGATTCTAAAAGCACTTTTCTAGATTCTAAATGCATTTTTCTTGATAGAATCATTCTCAATTGATAAATCATTTTTCTTAATTATGGAAGCATTTTTCGTAATTGTAAAAAATGTTCTTAATTGTAAAGCTAATTGTTCTCCATTGTAAAAACAGTATCTTTAATTGCAAGAAAATTATTCTCTAATGTAAAACAATTTTTTTAATTGTAAAAAAACTTTTTTGAATTGTAAAAAAAACTTTTTTCAATTGTAAAAAAACTTTTTTCAATTGTAAAAGAACTTTTTTTAATTGTAAAAAAATTATTCTCAGTTGTAAAAAATTGTTTTCACTTGTCAGAAAAATTATTTTCAATTAAAAACAAAATTCCTTTTACCAGCAGGAGATTTTTTTCTAAAGAACTTGTAGCTAATAGTGTAAAATAATTGATAGTATGAGAATATTCTTCGGTATAGTTAATCTTAAAGAAATTAACTTTAGAGTTACAAATGTAGAATATCCTGTCTTAAAAGTCTGACTATAAATTTAAATTTAAAAAAACTTTACAGTAAAAGAAGATAATTTCATCGAATCATATTTTTAAAAAAACCATAAATATATTTATAAACTAGTTAAAGGTGTTCATGTTGTGAACATTCTTTCTTCGTCATTGTTCAATAATTAAATTAAAAAGGTTTAACTTTTGTAGAACAATATTCATCAAGAGATATTTTCTATTATTGTAAATAATTTTTTAAATCCGATATTGATTCACTGCTTGAGAAAGAATATATTATATTGAAAAAGAATTTTTTACATTCTCATTACTAATGAGAAGGTATTAGATTTTTGAATAAAGGAAGGTCGAGATTGCTCAAAAATAATTGTTTTCTATTGTAACGACTGCCCTTTGTGATTTAACAAAGATCTGCCACGTTTCGTCCAACTTTGCGAAGACTGATAAGAGGCCGAGGCCTGCTGTCCGCGCGAATTTCGTGGGTATCAATTTTCCAAGTTTCGATCCACTTGAAATTTCAAGGGATTAAAACCACTTTCGAAAATTTGTTTTTTTCGAACTCAAAAACTACGATTGTAACGCCGAGCGTGCCTTGTGAGATTCGAACGCACTTTTAAGCTTCGTGCAATTTTTACTTTCTCATCTTCAATGAGAAGGTATTTTTTCTTTTTTATTTCATGGACAGATTCAACTTCAGAAAATTATTTTCCTTTCCGTTTAAAGAACAGTTCTTCAGTTCGAACAACATTTTTCAATTTCAAAGAACGGTTCTTTATTTTAAGAGGCAGATTTTTATTTTAAAGAACAGTTTCTTTGTTTAAGAGTTCTTTGTTTTAGAAGAAAATTATTTCATTTAAACTCCTTTATACAAAAATAGTAAAAGATAATAAGTTCCATTTTTTATGAATTCTCTCTAGTAAGTGTTTTTGTAATAAAAGACGTTTCTTTGTGAAGAACAAAGCGCTCGATTGGAATCGATTTTTCAAATAAAAGAAAATGATTTTCTGAGGTTATTTAGAGAAGTAGGAAGCGGTCAGAGGCTCGCGTGTCTTCCCTAAACGCAAAACTGCGTCTAAGCAGACATATCCGCTCTTTGTGAGAAATTTTTTATTCGACAATTGTAGGAAGTGCCTACGATCTTTTTATAATAGAGTTGTGCATATCTGAGATAGAGTATTTTTTAAAATAGACTGTAGTAGAGACAGAATTGAGGGAAAGATAATATTAAAGCGGTGATAAGGAAGCCGTTTATTTTCTGTGACTACCTAGATGCATAAGAGATTTTTTTTTTCTTTAAGTTCATTTATGTACCAAATACCTATAGGAGAATTAAAGATGAATAATGCAATAATTTTGGCGTAATAGAGTTGAGAATTTGGCGCTTCAAATTGAAAATTTGGAGTTTGCATGAAAATTGGACCCTTTAGATTTGATAAAGCCTTTCAAAGTCGAAAATTGAAATTGGATTATCTGGCAAACTGGTTTTAAAATCTGAAACCTTCGGTTGTTGCAGGAGTTGTTTGAAGGGAAAGGAAAAAGTGATTCGTGGAAATATTACTGGAATGCGCTCAAGGCAAGACTATAATAACGAGGTAGTTTCAGATATAGTCGCGTGCTGCAATGGACTTGGTTATTTTTTCAAAATCCCCAGCCATTTGTAGGGATTTAAAGCCCGGTTTTCAACTATTATATTTCAAGTAACAGCGAGCAGAAAAAGCAAGTTCTTCAAAAGAAGAAAAAAGTAAATCATATTTCGAGAATGTAATTTTAAGAGAATTGTATTGGCGTGAAAAGAAAGTTTTTGTAACCAAGTACAAATTTCAAAGTTCTATCTTAAGGTTTTTAATGAAGGAAATGTTTATAAAATAAATTTGAATTTTACTTCTACGTGTGTTTGCATTTTTTTTAAAAAACCATTTTCGATGTAACGAAATTGAAGAATTTTTAAATTTTCCTTTTACCTGATTAGATCGTGAATTCGTAATTTTCAAAGTGCTTAAATTCAAAAACAAATTGAATATGATCTATTTTTGAGATACTGGATTTTTTTATAACGAAGGAATGAATAAAAAAATAATGTATAGTTCAAAGAAATGTAAAATTCAAAGACAGATATTAACACTTCGATAAGCACACATGTTTATACAGTCTTTCGTTCAGCACGATTGACTTTTCATGAACTTTGAAAGATGCTTTACGTGAAAAGAAACTGTTTACCTTTACGAGTGAAAATGAATCAATATTCAATTGCACAAGACTTTTTCCAATTTTAAAAATCTTCGTGTTTCTTGAGTAAATTTTTAGACTTACTCTTTTACCTTCAAACTTTAAATTTAGGGAATTCAATTTACTTCTAAAAATTGAAGGTATCGATTCCACAGGCATTCTTTTGTCTTTTGGTAACTTATTATTTTTCGACGTGCGATTTTAAATATTATTTTTATCATATCATGTGCCAAAGTGATAAGAAAAGTCTCTATAGAAAAAGAAGACCTTTAATTTCGTTTAAATTTACTTTTAAGACCAAGACAAGAACCCAATTGGGTTAAAAAATAGACTTTAGTTTTTTTAGCTATTTAAAGCTTGCTAATTTTGTTTTTAATTAGGTACATACCATACATTTTTATTTGTCACCAAAATAGATGTCAAAGTTATAAAAAAAAAAAGATTAAAATAAAGAATCTTAAATTCATTGAAGTTTATTTTTTTTGTGAAGAGAGGAACCAGTTGATTAAAAATTCATGTTTCAATTTTTTACCTTTTAAATCCTGCTAATTTATTTAAAAACTACGTACTCAAATGAGTGCAAAAGTGGCAAAATAAACTAACGAAAGAAAGAAAAAGAACATTAATTAGAGAAAAAAAAATTTAATTAGAGAAAAAGAACATTAGAGAAATAGAAAACAATTGTTTTGAAATTTACTTTTCTTGACCAAGACCAATCTTTTATCTAACCCAATTAAAAAAATCCGGATTTTAGTTTTTTGACTATTTAAAGCCTGATAATATTTTTTCAAATAAAGGGGTACTCAAATGGGTGTCAAAGTGATACAAAAAAGTCACTTGATAAAAAGTGGAATACAATGAAAAGTAAAAAGCCAAATCCTTTAAAATTTATTTTTTCAGACTATGAGACATTCCATCGACATTCCTAGGTATTATATCTAGGGATATTTCCACCTTTTTCCTGAAACTATTGCTACGTATTTTTTATAGATATTCCTAAGCTTTTTTGTCCCAAAAGAATAATTCCGACAGTTGAAGAGACACGATTATTAAAATGGTCCAAGTGTCGAAAGAAATAAACCCACTGGACCTGGTTTGAGACTGGAAGAAGGGGTTGAAGCTGCTTAAGATGAAAATATTGCATAAAATTAATAACATGTCGTAAAGGTCTTTACGTCTTTGAACGGGAATTGCGTGGGCGATCGAAGAAGAAGCAATGCGCGCGTTCCCGCGCAATGGATCACGCGTCCATAGGTTCGAGGGAGTGCAGAGAGACAAGGGCGGAAAATATAAAAATAAAAGCGGGCCGAATCAACGAGTAGAATCGGTCTGCGTTTTGGCACCGTTTGGATAGTATACACGGAGGACGAGCGCAGTAGGTCACCTAATGTGTTTCAGTTTGTTGGAAACCGTCCCGCGATACTAGACTCCATCAAATTTCGATAAATAATTGATTACGAACCCTTTCAATCCGACACCCCTCTTTTTATTTATTTTTACCGACAAACATCAAAACATTCCAAGAGCATCATCAATATCGCGCTGTTTTCTCTCGTCTCCAGTCACACCAGGAAAAAACACATCCAAACCAAACTTCCGACTCTCAAATCTTCACACGCTCACCTTCAATTTCTTTTAAAAATAAACTCTTATTTGAATCACTGCATCACAAGTGTCTTACGATCCAAACAGTTCATTAATACATTCAAAAATCTTTTCCAGAAAGTCAAATTTATCAACTTCAACTATGGATTAAATTATTATCAATTGTAAATCTTGCTTAATCTTGTCGATTTTAAATGTTTATTAAGTTCGTCAATTTTCAATCTTCATTTCGTCAATTTTTAATTAAAGATTTGGTCATTTTTTGTTGTCTAAATTGAATTTTTATGTTATATTATTATGTTGCAATTCGAGTTGCAATCGCATTTGTATGTTTTCATTTGAAGAAGGTAGTGTAGGTGATTATTATTTGGAGTAATTAAAAATTGCTTATAATTCAATATATAATTGGTAACACAACCAATTGCAGGAAAAAAAACTAAATGTAAGAAGTGAAAAGTTAATTAGATCAATAAGTGAATAATCAAACAAGTGAATAATTAATTACAGAATTTAGTGAATAGTTAATGGAAAAATACGTTAATTATTAATTAAACAAGCAAGTGAATAATGCAATAAGCGAGTGAAGAAAATTTACAGAATAAATGAATAGAAAAGAGAAATAAATAAAAAGCAGGTATGAAACTTGTAGAAAATTATAATATATATTAAATAAATGTATTCGAAACAAAGAAATCAATATTTCAATCTATAACTATAGGAAATATTTCAATACAATATTTCATATTTGTATGAATTGGATCCAATTTGTAGAATAGAGATAAAGAAAATTAAGAAGATAAATAAACATTTATATGGTAAATGAAGATATAAATAAATACGGAAATAAACGAATGGTCAGAAAGTAAATATAACTTAATAAAATAATAAATATTAAAATAATAAATATTAAAATAATAAATAATAAATAATAAAATAATAAATAATAACACATAAATAATAAACTAAAATAAATAAATCGAGAAAATAGTAAAGATGACAAAAGCCTTTCAAATCAGTGGAAAATCCACTACTATTCCACTGCTTCAAATAAGTTAAAATTTATTCCAACTTTTAGTAAATTTTTGCTAACATTTTAATAACGAAAACAGAAATATTCCTTAATTCAAACAATCGCATTGAAACTAAATTTGAAATACTCGACTAAAACCAAATTATAAATTACTATATAGGCCAAATGGATAAAAAGATCACGAACAGAAAAAATACAACAGTAAGAAAAAAATTGAAAAATATGGTGTAAAAGATGTTATTATGGGTAAAACTGTTAAAATTAGAGAGACAGAAGATGGAGGCCGACACCTGTTAACTAATTTGGAAAATGCGAAGAGATGGCTGGAAAAAGTGCATGGAAAAGTGATAGACGGGTGTGTAAATAACCGATTGATGGTGGATGCGGGTTCGAGGTCCTTCGGAGTGACATGAGAATGAGGAGGAAGACACGTCGTGTGAATCGTGTCCTTCCTCTTGGAACAATTGTGTCAAGGCTAGGTACCAGTGCACATTCGGAATATGAAGAGTTCTCGAGGGAAGAGCATTGATCAAGTTCTACCCCCGGAAGTGAGAAAGGAAATTGTCAAGAAAGGCTCAAAATCCTCCTCCTCTCACAAAAAGAGCAAGAAGAAAAAACTTGGATGGATCCGTTTGGCCAGATCCAAACGTAAAAGCCGACACGACGTTTGGATTATGGATGCCGTCAGGAACCTCTATTTTCTCTTTCACGTGAGATTTAGTCATTATCATTCAATTTTGCTTTCTCATAGAGGAAGCATTATAATCTTGACGATTTTTCATTTATTGCTTCTTCATAGAGAAAGTATTTTCATTTTTATATTTAATTACTTTCTATATTCATTTATTTATATTCGAGAACGCATGTTTTAAGCGAAAAACAATTCTGGGAACATAAGATTTTTTGGGCTGTAGTATATACTTTGTATTCTTTCCTGATAAACAAATTTTACTAAAAAATCAGGTATGAACAAAAAAATTTATTAAAAAATTATCCAACGTTATGTGTTTAAAAACATAATCTCAGAAAAATCTTTTTTGTGTAAAAAAGAAGGAAAAAAATACTAAATAGAATATTTTCAAAAGCGAATAGAAAAAGGGGTTGCAAAATAAAAGTAGTGTAATTACTCACCCATAAGTGATGTCAGGTGAATCTTCTCAACCTGAAACAAATATTAATTATTATCAAGTTGATTGCAAAGTAACTTAAAAGTTAAAAACAATGCTTTTAAAACTAAGTCTAAAATCTAAATAACTAAGATTAAAAATTCTAAAATAATAAAAACGCATTTATTATAGAATTAATTAATTTTACACGCCTAGAATTAAGTCGATTTTCGTCTATTAGCAATTTTTTCGGTTTGATGAAAGTTTTCCATTTTGAGCGAAAACTTCCGCTTGGAAAGAAAATATATTTTGAAAATTCCAGTGTACTGGAGAATATCTACTTTGGTTTTATTGTGATTTAGGTGAACAGAGTAAGAAGTGATGGTTGTGTAACAAGACTCCATGTACTTACTGCAGTTCTTCTGGTCGTCTTTTCCGTAATGCTTTCTACGAAACAAGCAGTTGGCAATCCTATTGATTGCATTCACACAAGGTATAAATAATTTATTATCTTATTTATTATTCTCAGAAATTTATATGCACAAAAAGATAGCTTGAAAAATATTTCTCATATAGAATTTCATTGCACTTTTGTATGCAAATCACAGCAAGTGTTTTGCGAAAATACAAAACCCACCCAAGTGCAATTTATCTTTACATCTTATAAAAAAAAGAAGTATATAAAAAAGAAGCAAATAAAAAATAAGTAAAAAAGAAGCAAATAAAAAATAAGTGAAAAAGAAGTAAATAAAAAAGAAGTAAAAAGGAAGTGAATAAAGAAAGAAGTTAATGAAAATGAAGTAAATAAAACAAGAAAATAATTTACGCGTGAAAAACTGTGAATTAAAAACAATCCGTATCCCCAATTTGCATGTCATGAATTTTGAAAAACAAGTTTCTGATACCATACGTGTAATAAAAAATATCCAAACTCAGCGTTGCTTATGTACATCTTTAAATACAAAAGCATAAAAATAAAACTGAAGAAATGAAAAATTGGAACAAAATTTTAATTATACGTCTACATAAATCAAAATACAACATTTTAAATAGACTATAAATTTTGAAATAGTCATCTCCCAATTCCCTTGATCTCATTTTAAAGATATTTCTTCACAAAATCTTATAAATATATGATGAAAGTTGCATTTATTCTTTATCAGTTTTTGCCGCAGCTCATTGAAAATTTTGTATATTACACAGCGAAAATATACGAGAGTAATCTAAAAACTCGAGAATACGTAAATAAAATAAATTGAATTGCAAATGGAGTCATGCTAATTGTAGTATTAATAAAAAATGTTAAGTAGAAAGGATTAAAAATATTGAAAAAGAGTAATGTTGAAAAAACGTAAAAAAAGTAAAAAAAAGAGAAAAGGGAAAAGAGAAAAAAGAGTAAAAATGTTGATAAGGAATAAAAATGTTGCGAAATAAAAAAACTGTTAAGAAAGATGAAAAATTGATTTAACTGATAATATATACAACTGCTAAGAAAATGTATTATTAATTTGATTAATTATAAAGCATGTTTTTTTATCGAGAGGGTAATTTATTCATAGGCTGTTATTTATATCGGCACACTTGCCCTGTTTGATATATTTTTATGACAATTTTTACAGGGACATTCCCGTTGAAGCTTTTAACGCTTATTGCTGGATGCACAGCACGTATTTCGTGACTGGTGCAATGTTGGGTGTTGCTGGTGTAGACGTTGCATTTCCTGGAGTCGCGCCTTCCTTGCAATTCAACAACTATCGCAATCATCGACAGCAATATCAAGACGAGCGTCAACGTGTCGCTGAGGGAATAACGAAGCATGTCAAATATTATCAATGGGTTCCCTTTGTTCTCGTCTTTCAGGTAACTGTTTCTTTTCATTTTTACGCAAATCAACACGAATTATTATACACCTTTCTATGTACTCTTCTACTTATAAGGAGTTCTATTTTTTTGACTTGGAAAATAAGATAAAATACATTCTATTGTTTCTATCAAAAGTTCATTATAGGCCGTTGAAATAAAACAAATCCTAGAAGTCTGTAAATCTAAAAAAGTAGATCTCTCTTAAAACGCAAAATGATTGCAACTGTGTAAAAAAATCCCCCAATATTTACATAATTGAGGTATTAATATATAATTGTTCAATTTTACAAAACCATTACGCAAATTTACTTGAAAGGAAATAAATAACGAGGTAAAAGTATCGGAAATATCGGTAACGTACATTTTCAGTAGAACAAACATTTTTAGTCAGACAATTCAGCACTTACAATTAATATAGTTAAAATAGCCACAGAATATTTATTCGGATATTTTTAATATATTGTAATTCTAGTTTTAATTACTAGAAATATCTGGTATGCTTAACTATTTATGGGTCCAAAAATAGTTAGCTAAAATGCTGGTTGATGCAACCATTTATAAGGCCCGTCTATTAGAATTTCTATTTAAACTCTGTTTTACCGATTAAAATTAACTGATAAATTGTGTTATAGTTTCACATATTTTCTATATTATGAAACGTGGAAAGAAAATGTATTTGTATAAATTTATATGTATCAGAAGCTTCCTAAACGAACTAATTAAACATGTTCAGTAGAAAAAACTTCTCTGGTCAGACACATGAATTAAAAGATAAAAACTATAAAAAGTACTCTTGTCTTAAAATTATTTGGGTACTTTTGAATCAGTAATAAATCAAAAATGAAATTCATAAATTGACCATTTTGCATAAATAATTAATCAGTTTTTAAAAATGATTAGTCATTCTTGATTAATTGATTTGACAAAAAGTCACAGAATTTAATTTACAATTACAGTAAATTCTGATTAGCTATGATGTAGATCAGTATAATATTTTTGCACGTAAAAGAAATTATGCGTAACATATTTCAATGTTTAAAATAAAAGATTTCTTAAGTGGAAAACGAAATTTATAGTCAGACATCCAATTACTATTTCTCATACTTTCAACTATTACAATTTTATTGTTAGTCACAAAATGTTAGCTTTTTCGAACTATAAAACATATACTATTATATAGTTCTTGAAAATAATAAATGTATCCTCATTTTATTTCGTTAAATTATAGAAAATTTTATTTAACCTAAATATAAGAGTTTTTTTTTAAATTTCACAATAGTAAACATTTTTAAGTAGAAATGGAATTTTATATTCAGACAACTATTTCTTTTATAACCTAATGAATTTACATATACGATTTTCAATTTTTTGAACATAGTTTAATTTCATTAAGTTTTGTAAATAAAAGTTCTTACACTAACTTTTTAAAAACTTCTGAATATAAATATTTGTTACGAAAAAATAAGTAAAATGTATTGGCATTTTGTGTATGCAAATTGTGTCTAATTATACATAGCTTATTAATAAATACGAGGTAATTGACATTTTAAAAGAGAAAGTTTTTGCTCTGTAGATAAAAATGGAAGTTAATATAAAAATTTTCATCAAAACTCTCTAAATTGAGTTTTATTTCCATACAAAAAAGAGTTTGCAAAAAACGGAATCAATCATTAAGTTTTTCGGTGGCAAAAATTTGTCCAATAAATAAAACTTTTCAAACAAATTATTTGTTTTGTTTATTTAATTATTTGTTTAATTGTTTTGCTTCCTCTTAAGCGAAAAGTTTAAAAAAATAATCTTAGATATTTTAAGATATTGTATAATTATAAAAAAATGTAAGTATTTCAAAAATACTTGTCACAAAGATGATTGTCTCGATGATTTAAAAAAAAAGTTTAAAAGTAATTTTGATATATTAAGATATTGCGAAATTATAAAAATATAAGTATTTCAAAAATACTTTTCACAAAGATGATTGTCTAGATGATTTAATGTGCTCATAAAGTAAGTTTTTGCTAATAAACATATTTATCGTTAAAAAGCTCTTTAACATGCGGAAATGAAATAAAATCTGTTCGGTCGGTGATCAAGTCACCGGCTCTCTCTGGCGAGAGTAAGCTGAACCCTCTAGGAAAAAGAGTAATTCAATTTTTCTTGCCGGCAAGTGCAACCAGCCTGAAACATTCTAATACTTATACTGGAACGCTAATGGCCTTACGGTTATTTTCTTCACTCATTCGATTGAAATTCCCTATCAAGAGAGATTTCGTTCCTGTTAAGAGCAATGAATAATGATTTTAACCATACCCCGTGAATAAGCATCGTTAACTTGATATGGCTGGGTCAAGAGGTGTAGTATTAAACTTGAAGGGTCTGCACCTTGAAGTTAAAATTATTCGGATTCCTATCTGATATAGTTTGCATTACTTCAAAACGTTTTATAGCTCACTTTATTACCCATATAAAGACAATTTCCTAAAAAAAACTGCCTTCCGCTATTCAAGTTATTCTCGAATTCACAAAATAACTTCAATAACATGTTATTCCAATTATTTTATGAATATTCTTTGAATTCTTTGAATATTCATTGCCAGAAATCTTTTTTTCAAAATTTCTATACACAGTTGAAAATTTTATGTCCCAGGAGGTCCACTCAAAATTTGTGTTAATGTAACACATTTTTTATGTTAAATTAACCTAATCTTTGTGT